>PVKA01006480.1:38474-51122 GCA_004027165.1 Ctenomys sociabilis
GGGGGGGGGGGGGGCACAAGATAGCTCAGCAGACTAAGCATCTGCTTAGGCAAGTGCACAGACCAGGGTTCAATCCCTGGCACCATACCAAGTCCAGGCATGGTGGCACATGCCTGTAATCCCAGCACTGAGGAGGCTGAAAACAGGAGGATCACTATGAGTCCAAACTGCATAGTGAGATCCTGTACCAAATACATCAAAAAAAAAAAAAAAAAAAAAAAAAAAAATTTTTTTAAAAGAGAGAAAAAGAAAGAAATGCCATGCCACTGCCATATATTTCATTAGGGAGAAAGGTTGAGACTTGAGACTGCATGGCACACAGGCAAAGTTAATATTCTCCACTT
This sequence comes from Ctenomys sociabilis, assembly GCA_004027165.1. Classification (NCBI taxonomy): domain Eukaryota; kingdom Metazoa; phylum Chordata; class Mammalia; order Rodentia; family Ctenomyidae; genus Ctenomys; species Ctenomys sociabilis. The sequence continues at coordinate 38,819 of PVKA01006480.1, forward strand.
ACTGTTCATCTTTTCTTTCCAATATAAGTCTTCTTCACTTTCCTAATGGCTCAGCTACTGCTCCCATGCACAATAAGACCATATCTAAAAGGGGAAAGGTTGCTGGGGATGTAGCTCAGCAGCGCAAGCACCCGCCTGGCAAGCGCAAGGTCCTGAGTTTGATTTCCAGTACCAAAAAAGGGGAAAGGTTGAAGATCAAAGTTCTCATGGACACATTTAACACAATTTCTTCTAAGTGATTTTCACACTTAAAATTAGGTACCATGCATAGCAACAAGATTAATGTAGGCAACATCAATAGTAAGACAATCAAACCTCCTATACAAACAAAAGCAATTAGAATGACATTACCACTGGCTCAGTGATAGATCATGAGTTTAGCTTGTGCAAGTCCCAGTACTCAATCCTCAGTATAAGGGAGATTTAGATACAAGTTTTCTCATTTCAAATTAGAAAATAATAATAATAATAATAATCAACTCTAGGGAAAGTGTGATCAAATAGGCATGCTCGCAATGCCAAAGGGTATTGAATTCAGTGAATTATGGTAGGCTCAATCTGAATTATGAAGGTAATCTGCACTAGACCTAACTGAACACCAACTCTAAGGATTTGTATCAGATCTTTATTAGGTCAAAGGCTCTTATTGCAGATTTTCCTTTTCAAGTATCTTCTGGGCAAAAATGCCTAGAAGACTGCACTAGATTTTGTGGGCTCACATTTATTACTTCCCAATAGCAGAATAGAGAAGAGAAACTATGTTAAAGTTCTTCAAAACAGTGTAAAAAATACACATTACATATTGTTCCCAAATCCTGATCCATGCTGTAGTTTTAACAGTCCAGTGAAATGAAAATAAGGACAAGGCTTACAAGTCTGTCACAGAGCTTAATGTATTATTAGTAAGTATTTTATACTAAGTACTGTATACAATTCTCAATATTTTCACTGCTATCATGAAGTCATCACAACTGAGGCGCACGGGTTTTAGCATCCTTATTTGACAAAACAAGAACATACTTGGTCCTCCAAAGCTCATCCGTATGCATGTGTAACCAGAACAATGTGATACAAAGAATTTGGTTAAGTTCTGAATACTAATATTTAAAGAAGGAATAGTACGTTAAGTTTCAAAGAAACAGGATTGCGCATGGGGTGCACTCCTGCAAAGCACCAGAGCAGTACCTGCCTAGCATGCTCAAGGTCTGAGTTCCATCCACAGCACCACCAAAAAAAGATTAATGAATTTTGCCCACAATCATTTTAATGATTGGTACAGTTTGAACATTTGAATTTAAATTACTAATACAGGGCACCACATATGTATTTTAAAATTTCATATTACATAAACCAAGTGTACATGGTGTTGGCAACTGCTGAAGAACGTTTCATTTCCAGTTTAAAACAACACAATCCTATCTTTTAATAGTCTAAGAGCTCTTTGCTAATGTAGGACCCATCTGAATTACATTTCTGTAACAGAACTGCTCTTCAAAGCATTTCACTTAGACTGAAAGTCAATTTCACTACAGGACAGCTACAATTCCTCAGTGTTACTTGGTTTTAGGCAATTAATCTTGATTAAACAAAAATCAAACACAAAATAAATATATCTTACATAAAAGTATTTCTAATTACTATTTACCTACCAATGGAGAATCTAAAAGTAGGACATATTTCAATTATAGCTAAATGAAGTTGTAATCTTTTAAACATAAGCAAGATCAGGTTGCTGTGCCAAGAATTTCTTAGAAAAAGGCTTTTGCTGCAAACAAGATGCACAACACTACACAATGATATAGATGGGGTTTTTTTGTTTGTTTGTTTGTTTGTTTTTGTGGAACTGGGGATTGAACTCAAGTCCTCGCGCTTGTCAGGCAAGCACTTATTCTACTGAACTATCTCCCTGGCCCCAATGATATAGTTTGAAATTGAATTTGAGTCAAAAGAACCAGTTAGCTACAAGTGTCTCTATTGTAAAAAGAAACTGATTATATTACAATTCTGTTTAATACAATATTTGGTTAACTTCCTCAATGAATATATAAGGTAGCTTTCTTTCCCATTTAAGCTAACCTATTTGTAAATATTTATGTGCATATATATATACATCTCTCCAGAGACTTTCTATTTCCGATGAAAATCCAAACAGCCCCTCACACTTTAATTGCAAAGATGTTCTTTACAATGATGACTTACTTTTTAGAAACAGGATCCACTATATAGTTCAGATTGGCATTGAACTCACTATGTTGCCTAGGCTGGCCTCAAACTCACAATCTATCCTTCTGCCTCAGCTTCCCAATTGCTGGGATTACATGCATGCACCACCACACCTGGCTAGTGATGACTTTTTGTAGGGATGACTCTATTACAAGCTTGTCAATTAATAATTATGTTGCTCAGTTAGTGGCAGCGAAGTAACTGTATGTTGGTAGTTAAGAATCCCCATAATTGCAGTATTTAATACTTACTGTTGTTCCTAAAGCCACTAGGCTGAGTCAGACTAATGAGCTCTTCGGGTGCCACTAGCTAATAAAACACTGTCAAGATGAAAACTCAGTACTGCAGACTCCAGAATTCATTCATTCAATCAGTGTACTTGCCTAGCATACCCAAAGAGGCCTCATTTGGGGGTTCTTTGCCACAAGAAAATGGACTGGACACGCTTAAAACATAACATAGTTCTGGAAAACGTACTTCCCTTCCCTACACTGTACATCAAATCAATTCAAGAATGCTACTCCTGAAGAGATACTCATGGAGCCGGGGGTAGTGGCCTGTAATCCCAGTACTTGGGAGGCTGAGGCAGGAGGACTGCCACGAGTTGGAGACCAGCTTAGGCTACATAATAAGTTTTCAAGGTAAGACCGAACTCCATAGAGACCCTTTCTCAAGAATGATTTCTAATATAGTCTCGGTTAGTAGTGAAACTCCTAATACATGATGACCTTTGCAACCCTGTTAAGTATCAATACTGCAACACAAGATGTAATAAGATCGTGTTTATAAAAGCATGCGCCAGCGCACCATACAAGAACAGGTACACAACAAATCATGCAAGTGAAAGAGGGTTCCCTGTTCCACCCGCCACTCCGGCATCCAGGGTCCGTGGTAGCGCAGGGCCCTTGGAGTCTTTAACATTAAATATCCCGCTCCAACTCCTCCCCACTCCCGAACATCGGATTCCCTGGCCCAGAGAATTTCAACTGAGGTCTTCACACACAGGCTTTTTCAGGCTCCCAAGACTCCAAAGTTCACAGCATTGGAACGGTAGTTTCCTTTAACACCTGAGGTCCCGACCCGCCACCAGACCTGTCCCCCGCTGTCCCCTGTGAAGGGCACGGCCACACTACTCACAAGCTGACTGTGTCGGGGGGCAGCGGGCCCGACAGCGCCCTCCAGCTCAGCGCGGGCAGCTTCCTGCGACTGCAGTCCAGCTGAGGAACGCTGCAGGAGCAGGGTGCGGGGCAGGGGCCTGCCCGCGCGCCGGGCAGCAGGAGGAAGGCTTGCGCAAGGAAGAGGAGCCGGGAAAGGGGTCCGGATCGGCACGCCAGCAGCTGCTCCTCCCGGACGCCTAGAGGCGCCGGCGCCATCTTCCCCGCAACCGGGACCGGTCGAGAAGAGCCGCCTGCTGGACTGAGCGGCTCAGCGGACACGATGGGCGACTATGAGACTGCCCAAAGCCCTGACCGTCACGTGTATACTCTAAAGGCAGGCGAAAGCTAGATGCGGTGCGACAGCGGGGGCGGCGGCCAGGGACACAAGGCTGAGACGCTGCGGACAAGGATCCTCCGCCCCGCCCCGCGACGCAACGTCCTCACGCACAGGAAGCAGCCAATCGGCGCCACAGGGCAGGTTGCGTCGGGGCGGGACTCGGAAGGAGGCGAGGCCCTCTACCTTCCGGTTCACTCAGGGGGCGGGCGTTGCGGTGCTGTGCCGTCTGGGTATCCCTCTAGGGTTCCGCCGCACTTCCTCCGCTGGAGGGCGCAGTGGCTCCTCAAGAGGGAACAGAAGCGCGAAGCCTTTGGAGTTTCCTGTCCTCGCTACGGGTGTATCTGCTGTCGTCCTGGGAACAGAAGCGCGAAGCCTTTGGAGTTTCCTGTCCTCGCTACGGGTGTATCTGCTGTCGTCCTGGGAAAGTCTCAACTGCTTTAGGCATCAAGAGAAGGAAGTAGCGGAAGGGTTCAGTTCCACGCTGCTGACACCAGCGCGCGGGAAAGCTTCCATGCTGGCTCCGGCCGCCACTGCCGCTGCTGCGTGCGTGCGTGCTCCCCTGCGAGTGTCCTACACCTCTGCTCTCCGGCCAAAGCGTGTTCTCAAGTCTCTAGAGAGAATCTGTAAATTGCTGAAGCCGCAGGTTGCGTTTATGCACCCCTGCGCCCGCAGCTTCTGCGGTAGCTTGGAGTTCAGGGAGTACTCGACTCCAAGAGGCTGTAGAACTCGGGAAATTCCCTGCGCGTTTGGGAAGGTGATGTTGTCGGCGCACACCTTCGGAAAAACAAGGGGCATGAGCCGGTGAAGAAGGTGTTTTGAAAGCCGTCAACAAAGTGAAGCCTGAGAGGATTTCTATTTTATTTTTTTGTCATGATGCCGAGACAATGGAAAGTCTAGGTACTTTATGTTTAATCATTGAATTACATCCAACGCTGTGAATAAGACTTCGAGAATAATAGTAAGGGTCTCTTTAAGTGGCGAGTGTTTATGCTTTTTTTTTTTTTTTTTTTTGTCTTTTTGAGACAGGGTCTCACTATGCAGCTCAGGCTGGCCTTAAGCTCACCTTGTAGCTCAGGCTGGTCTCGAACTCACAACAACCTCCTGCCTCAGCCTCCCGAGTGCTAGGATTACAGGTATGCTTTTCAAGGAGTATTTGCATTTGTTACTTTGGCCTCACTGTGAAAATGACAAACCAGTTTTATTGCTAATGAGGAAACATTTGAGTGGTTAAACCAAGTTACCAAAAGGCAGTCAAGGTTGGATTTTTTTTTATTTTTTTATTTTTATTTTTTTTCCTTTCTGCTGGGAATCACACTCAGAACCTTGTGCTTGTCAAGCAGGTACTGTCCGCTAAGCCATATCCCCGGCCCAAGACTGGAAATAGAATGAGTTTTCTGACTTGTAGGCACTGTGCCACTGAGCCATATCCCCGGCCCAAGATTGGAAATAGAATGAGCTTTCTGACTTGTAGATTTAAAACCTGATATTAAAAGAGTAGTAATACCTAAGTTATAGGGTTGTGTAACTGGAGTCAAGCTTTCCTGTGGCAGCTTTGGAGTCTTAATAATACTTTTTAAAAGCGTTTTACCAAGCCAGGCATGGTGGTGCATGCCTGTAACCCCAGCATTGTAGGAAGCTGAAGAAGGAAGATCGCAAGTGTGAGCCACGCTGAATAATTTAACAAGAACCTGTCTGAGAACAATCATTAAAAAAGAAATGGCTAACGATGGAGGTCAGTGAAAAGGCCCTGGGTTTAATTCTCAAATCTTTTCATTTTTTTAAATGTGCAAGTTTTTATTGGAATTAGCCATACCCACTGTTTCAAGTCAAATCTGGGGGTGGGGGTGCAGGGGATTGAACCCAGGACTTTCACACATGTGAGTGCTACACCACTGAGCTATATCCTCCAGGTCCCAAACCAAACTCACCCTTCACCCCCTGGTTTGGGGAATTAAATTGAAGAGTGTGCTACCATTCAGCTACATCCCCAGCCCTTTGTTCTTTTTCTGCTTTGAAACACGGTCTTCCTAAATTGCCCAGGCTGACCTTAAGCTTGCGATTGATCTGCTTCTTTGACCTCCTGAATAACTGAGATTATGGGCATTTGCCTCCACATGCAGTCCCAAAACCAAATTTTTAAGGCCACAAAAAGTCTGACACAGCCGGGCGTGGTGGCGCATGCTTGTAATCCCAGCACTTGGGAGGCTGAGATAGGAGGATTGTTGCGAGTTCAAGACTAGCCTGAGCTACAAAGTGAGCTCGAGGCCAGCCTGAACTGCATAGTGAGACCCTGTCTCAAAAAGACAAAAAAAAAAAAAAAAAAAAAAAAAAAAAAAAAAAAAGTCTGACACATCTCTTAGCCTCCTTTCCCTGGTTGTTGAGCAGAGTTACTGTAACCAAGTAAGAAACAGAGATAGATAGTGTGCCCGGAGTTAGGTCAGTGACAAAAGCACCTGCCTGACAAGCACAAGGTCCTGAGTTTTATCCCCAGTACAAAAAGGAAAAAGAAACAGAGATAGACAAGAGCCCCACAAAGAGGGCATCAGTACCTCTCCACATACTGTTTTGGAGCTTTCCCATACAACTGCACAGTGAGCCCTCAAATTTCATGTTCTCTGTCTCAGGATATAGTTCAGGGGCACAGCACCTGCCTGGAAAGCTCAAGGTCCTGAATTTGATTCTCATTACTCAAAGAAGAAAGAAATTCATGTTCTCTAACTTATGTCCTCCCCCAAAAACAGTGTAAATCACCCCAATTTAAAGAAGTCCCTCCAGCTTTGAATTCTGACTTTTTTACCATTCTGATAGCACTTGTATCACCTTATATATTTTTGTATTCCCCATATCAGCTAGCACACTATCTGTCACATACTGCACAGTTAACAAATGCTTGATGAGTAGATGAGACTATAGCACAACTAATGTGATAAAATTACCTAAATTTTTTTTTATAAATTTTATTTAAAAAGACAGGGACTGGGGAGAAGACTCAGCAGAATAAGTGCTTCCCTGGCAAGAGCAAGGGCCTGAGTTCAATCCCTGATTCCACCAAAATAAATAAATTTTATGAAAAAGAATACACATAGCAATAAATAGAATCACAGAATAAGCCTCCCATATCTAACTAGACTTGGCAAATAACATGTTTTTAATAGAGTTTAGTGAATCTTCTCTCATTAACAATGGAATTAAAGATTTTTATATTCATTACCCTAGAAGTACCTAATTAATCCTATGCAGAAATCTTAAACTTCAGTGACATCCATGGTCAAAGACTATCTCAGCTTTAGAATCCTAGGGAGGAAAAACTCTTCTCACTCACTCTGTATCATTTATTCCAAGCCTTGGTATGAGCCCAATCTCCTCAAGGTCTAGCTGTCTGTCCCATCATTTTACTAGTTTGATCTTTGCCAAGTCATAGCTGACTAGCCTGATTGGTTCCACTCGCTCAAGGTAGAAATTTCAAGATCATCCACTCTTGCTTCTCTGGCAAGCACAAGGTCCTGAGTTTTATCCCCAGTACAAAAAGTCATTGCCAACTAGTTATTAGATTTACTGATTCCTGCTCAGGAATGACTTAGCTCTTTCCCCACTTCTTCATCTCCATTGCTACTTTTCTAGACCTTTGTCACTCTGAGTACTACAACAGCAGCCTCCAGATATGCCTCCTATCTTCCAATCTCTCCATTCTCTCAGCCTCTAAATCACTAATGGCAAACCCTTTAGAGACCAGTGCCTAAACTGCAACCCAAAGCCCACTTATTTATTGTGAAGTATAAACACTACAATTAAACTTGAATACTGAGGTTTTAGTTTAGAACAAACAACTGTTTTCCTATGCCTGGCAGCTGGGGTGACTTGGCTCGTGTGCCAAGAGAGAGCTCTGTGTGCCCTCTGCAGCCCGCATGCCCTAAGTTCTCCGCCACTGCTCTAAATGATGACTGGACGATCTTCTCAAGGAACACTTTCTAAAGGAAGTTGATAGCTTCCCTATATAAAAATAGTTTATAGCCGGGCATGGTGGCGCATGCCTGTAATCCCAGCACTCGGGAGTCTGAGGCAGGAGGATTGTTGTGAGTTCGAGACCAGCCTGAGCTACAAAGTGAGCTTAAGGACAGCCTGAACTGCATAGTGAGACCCTGTCTCAAAAAAAAAAAAAATAAAAATAAAAAATAAAAATAAAAATAGTTTATGTTTTTAGTTGTGATTTTTAGCTTGTATTTGTATTTTCCTAACATGAAAATGAACTATTTTGGAACCCAGGAAAAATACTTAAGTTGATGACTTTTCATTGTTCATGTTATCAAATTCCACATTCTTTGTGCTACCATTTAAGGCTCTTGCATCATTCTCCCATGTTTTCCATATCTCATCCCCATTTTTTCCATATTCCAGCCATAGAAAAACTATTTACGTTTCACAAAGTGGGCCATAAGAACAACTACTTTGAAGATAACAATGTGTATGATACCAACCATTATTAACTTCCCATCATCCTGTTTTGAAATTCAGTATCATTTCTATTGTCTTTTTCTTATTTTTTATTCACTTTAAAATTTAAAAAAAAAAAAAACTGGGCCCTAAATGTACTCATTTCTTTTCACATGCTGTTCCTCATACCGCTTGCTCTTTTCCCCTTCTTGGCTAGGCATCTCCTATGCTCTTCTTTCTCTATTACGATTGCTTTCATTCTTCTAGGCATTTGGTTTCTACCTCAATTCCACAGTGGTCCATGGTATTCACACACACAAACCATATGTCTGCCACTTCTTTGCCATCCTTTTGTGTGAAACTGATACTCTTCTGGTTGTCCTCATTGCTTCTCTATGAATAAACTCGAATCTATGCATTGTGTCTCCTGCCATTTCTTCCTTCCTCCTTTTCCCACTAAAGCAAAAAAGAAAAAGAGTAATAATCGTATTATTTACCATGGAAGCAAAGTATAAAGCCAGAGAAAATAGATAAATTGGCCTTCATCAAAATTAAAACCTTTGGGGGCTGGGGAGATAGCTCAGTAGAATAAGCACTTGCCTGGCAAGTACAAGGTCCAGAATTCAATCCCCAGTACCACAAAAAAAAAAAAAAAAAGATTCAAAGTTAAAACTTTTCTGGGATAATTTGATAGCTCAGTGGCAGAATGTTCACCTAATGTATGAGGGCCCAAGTTTGATTCTTAGAACCACAAAATAAATATGTTGTGTTTTGCTAGGAGCATAATTGTGTAGTATGGTGCTATTTAGCATGTGTGAGACCTTGGGTTCCAGCCTCAGCACCACAAGCCACCCACCTTGGTACAACAAAAAGTACAACAAAACTCCACAATTGTCAGGCTCAGTGTGCATGCCTGTAGCTCCAGCAAGCTGAGAGATAAGGTGAAAGGGTCACAACTTTAAGCCCAGCTGGGGCAATTTAGAGAGACTGTCTCAATACAAAAAATTTTAAAAGTTGGGTTTGGTGGTGTACTCAGGAGGCTTATGCAAGATGATTACTGTGAATTTGAGGCCATCCTGGGCTACACTGTGAGTTCAGTGGAAGCCTAGACTACATAGTGAAACCCTGGCTAAATTTTTTTTTTTAAATGTTGTATGGGCTGGCCCTGCAAAGGCCCTATGTTTAGTCTGAAATACTAAGAGTGAGGGGAGGGACACTATCAATAGAAGAAAGTGTTTGCAATTATATACCAAATAAAAGAATATAAGGCTGAAGAGTAGCTCAATGGTAAAGCACTTGTCTGGCATATGTATGACCCTGGGCTCAAGCCTCAGAACTACAAAAAATAAAAAGTTTAAAAAATAATATCAGGGCCAGGAATATAGGTCAGTGACCCAGCACCTGCCTGGCAAGGGTAAGGTCCCGAGTTTGATTCCTGGCACTGATAATAATAATAATATCAAAAATATAAAGTACTCTTACAATTGAGCAACAACAAAGAAACCCAATAACCCAATTTGAAAAATGGGTAAAAAAATTTAAGACCCTTCTCCAAAGATGCACAAATAACCAGTATGCACAATGAGCTGGAGATGTAGCTCAGTAATAGAGAGCTTCCCCAGAATTCAGGAGGCCAGAGGTTCAATTCCCAGCAACACACACACACACACACACACACACACACACACACACACACACACACACAGAAAATCCAGGTATGATGGCAGCACATGCCTATAATCCCAGTACCCACGAGACTCAGGGGCTTCTCAAGTTCAAGGCCAGCTTGGGCAACATGAGAAAATTCCATATTAAAAAAAAAAGAGAGAGAGACAGAGACAGAATATGTTCAATATAACTAATTATTAAAGAAATAAATACAAATCAAAACAATTAGATTTTTATATAATGCCATTATTTAAAAAAATAACAAATGTGGATGAAGAAATTGAAATTCTTTTTCTTTTTCTTTTTTTTTTTTTCTTTTTGAGACAGGGTCTCACTATGCAGTTCAGGCGGGCCTTAAGCTCATTTTGTAGCTCAGGCTGCTCTTGAACTCACAACAATCCTCCTGCCTCAGCCTCCCCAGTGCTGGGGTTACAGGCCTGTGCCACCACTTCTGGCTGAAGAAATTGAAATTCTTGCACACTGTTGTTGGAAATGTAAAATGGTTGAGCCACTGTGCAAAACATTATAGCATTTCCTCAAAAAATTAAACAGAATTCTAGTTCTGGGTATATTGAAACAAGAGAATTGAAACCAGAGAGTTGAATAAGTGTTTTTCAACCCATACTTATAACAACATTATTCACAATGGCCAAAATGTGGAAGCAATCCAAGTATCTGAAAACAGATGAATTGGGGCCAGGGAGATAGTTCAGTAGAATAAACACTTGCCTGGCAAGCACAAGGGCCTGAGTTCAATCACCAGCTCCGCAAAAAAAAAAAAAAAAAAAAAAAAAAAAAAAAAAAAAAAAAAAAAAAAAAAAAAAAAAAAAAAAAAAAAAAAAAAAAAAAAAAAAAAAAAAAAAAAAAAAAAAAAAAAAAAAAAAAAAAAAAAAAAAAAAAAAAAAAAAAAAAAAAAAAAAAAAAAAAAAAAAAAAAAAAAAAAAAGCTCCCATGAAAACAGATGAATGAATTTTAAAAAGTTACGGCATGTATATCCCTTTTTGTATAGTGGGATATTGTCCAGATTTAAGAAGGAAGAACATTTAGATAGATACTATGGATGAACCATGAAAACAGTATGCCAAATGAAATAAGCAACTTATAAAAAAAAAATTATCTGATTCCAGTTATCTGAGGTACCTAGAGCAGTCAATCTCATACAAACACAAAATACAATGTCGGCTGCCTGGGGGGAGGAGGAGAAGAAGAGAATGAAAAGTTCTTGTTTAATGAATGCAAGTTTCAGTTTGAAATGATAATAACTTTCTAGAGATAGATAGTGATCATGCTTCTACAGCAATGTGAATTGTGAAAGCCACAAAACTGTATATTTAAAAATCCATATATAGATATGTATTAGAGAACAAACCTTAAAGGCAGAAAGAACGCCATTTTATGTTTTATTTTCACTCTGTCTTCCGTCTACCTCCTACTGCAACTGTGTATCCCTTAGATCAGCTAATGTAAAATCTCTATCTTTTGAGGATTTTTGTTTCTTCGTTTGTCTGTTTTTGTTTTAGGTTTTAGTTTTAGATTTCTTTCCTTTTTAAGACAATCTCACTAGAAAAGAAGGGAAAAAAAGAATCTCACTGTGTATTGCAGGCTGGCCTTGAACTCACCATGTAGCCCAGGCTGGCATAGAGCTCTCGGCAATCCTCCTGCTTGTTTTGCAAACACTGGGATTACAGGCATATTCCATTACACCCAGCTATTATAAATCACTGTTAAAATAAAAGAAGACTAAATATGTGGAGAGATATGCTATGCAGTCAGGCTAAAAGAATCATTAATATATTGGTGTCAAGTTCCCTCTGATTGATTTATAGATTTAATACAATCTCAATAAATATCCCAAATGTGTCACACGGTATTGCAAAATGAAAATAATAGGAAAGATTCTTGGGTTAAAACTGTAAAAACATGAACCAGAAATGATGGTACAAGCCTATAATTCCAGTGCTCAGGAGGCCTAAGGCAGGATTCCCTGTGAGTTTGAGGCCAGCCTGGACTACATAGTGAGACTATCTCAAAAAAAAAAAAAAAAAAACTTACTATACTAGACATCAAGATATGTTTTAAAGCTATTATAATTTAAAAGGTAAAGTATTGCCCCAGGGAAAGTATATGTCAGGGACTAGATTAAGCACTTGATTTATAACACAGGACCTCATAGCAGTGGTGAGAGGACAGATGGGCTTTTCCCCCAGTGCTAGGGAATGAGCCCAGGGCCTCTCTGTTGAGACAGACCCCAGCCCTATTTGTTTGTTTATTTGTTTGTTTATTTATAATTGAGACTGGATCTCACCAAATGTTTAAGCTATCCAGGTTGGGCTCAGATTTGAAATCTTCCTGCCTCAGCTGTCAGTTTTGTCAAGTACTTGAATTACAGGAATATGCCTCCATACCCAGCTAAGAAGATAGATTTTTCATTAAGTGAAGCTGAATTCATTAGATAATCATGTAAAAATTGAAATTAGATCCTTTTTCA
>PVKA01006480.1:68929-83785 GCA_004027165.1 Ctenomys sociabilis
TTTTTTTTTTTTTTTTTTTTTTTTTTGTCTTTTTGAGACAGGGTCTCGCTATGCAGTTCAGGCTGGCTTTAAGCTCACTTTGTAGCTCAGGCTGGTCTTGAACTCACAACAATCCTCCTGCCTCAGCCTCCCGAGGAGGTTTGAATAGCAGACACTGTGTCTTCATTTGGCACCAGGCCCTTCAACACATGCAGCTGTTGTTCTCCAGTCTCTACCTGCCAGCACACGTACAACCCAACTGCCTCTCACCAAGCAAGGTGCCCATGAATAAACAGGCCCCTCCTCCTGGGAGTTTTGGTCCAACTCCAGGCACAAAATTATTTCATATATGCAAACCCTGCTCACACGGAAGTAAATTACAAGAGATGAAATTCTTCTTCAACCCTGGCAAGCACAAGGGCCTGAGCTCAATCCCTGGTTCCACAAAAAAAAAAAAAAAAAAAAAAATTCTTTAAGTACCATAACCAGAAGACTGTGAGTAAAATGTTGTTTTAAATAAATACAATCCCCATTTCTGCCAAAAAATAATAATAAATATAAATAAATAACCAGCATATATTGGGGGTCATATAGACAAAAATACTCAAATGCGGTTATGTAAAGATCCAGATACTTTGTCTCATATGGATCAAAAAACAAGCAAACAAATTTGTATGTAGAGATGTGAGTTTGGGTTGAAAGGAGTGGCCTCAGGCACTGTGCCTGGCACCCAAGAGGGTGGGGAGACACTAGGTGATCTCATTGGTATGGGGAAAATAAATGTAGTTTCCAACCTGCTAGATGCCCGATATGCTGAACTCATGTTCCCCAAAACTGAAGAATGAATTCTAAGGAAAAACACAGGTCCAGAGCGGGAAAGTTTTGAGAGAGATGGCTACTGACAGGAGGGTACTGGAAAATGAGAAGTGCGCCCCAATTTATGGAGCAAGTTTTATAGAGTAAAAGCATGATGTGGGTGGGTGCACCATCACCAGGAGGGCACAAGTAGAACAAAGTGACGTTCAACCAATAAGGTTACAAGTTTAGCCGTTTAGGTAATATTGATCCAATGGGGAAGTAGGTCACGTAGCAAGTGGACCTGGCAAGAGCAAGGGCTTTTAATGAAGGGAAGAATGGGGGCGGGGCTGGCCACCCACCAGGTTGACTGATGCTGCTACTGATATTTTTTGCATGTAGGCCTGGTCATTTTGTCTTTACCCTGAGGCCTGGCCTCCAGCAGATGTGCCTCTAGCCACAGTTACAGTATATTTTCATCCTCTGTACTGACTCCCTCAGGGGCCTGCAATATTTCTACCTACTCTGGCTATCTGTAATACCATGACATCAGAACATCCTGAAGAATTTGGCCGCTGCCCTGATCTCCCCACCTGTGCCTATCTCATTGTCGCTCTCTACCCCTCCACTCCATTACCCACCCCTAGAACCTTTAGGTCAGTTGAACTAATTTTCCAGACCTGTGAAGGAAAGTTTTTCCCCAGCATGAGTGCTACATGTCGCAGAAAGCCTGCTGTGGGCAACAGTGCAGGGGCGAAGGCGCTGTGGTGTCAGCTACAGTCGGGACTCAGGAAGGGAAAAAGGCAAGGAGGAGGAAGAGGGGGGTGAGGAAGAGGAAAAGGAAGAAGAGGAGGAGGAAAAGGAGGAAGAGGAGCAGGAGGAGGAGGAAGAGAAGGAGGAAATGGGTCACTGCCCACGGTTGGCAGGCCCAACTGCTGTACCTGATCTTTAATTGGAAAGCAAATTTTTGCTCTTTCCACCAGTGACCCACGTGAACCACCATTCCCAACAGCAATAAAGTGGGGCAATAAAGTCCTGGGCTGGCTCTATGGCCTGGGGTAAGAGTTGCTGGCAGCAGAAGAAAGGCTGAAAGACATGGTGGTTGTGTGGAACAAAAGAAACAAAGAGCCTGAGAAAGAGATGGAGGGGCACAAGGTCTGGACCTTGACCAGTTGCCTGTGCACGTCTGCACGCCAGCAGTTTCCATCGCGTTTTCTATCTCTCTCCCGTGTTTTCAACACCCTTTCTGTTAAAGGTGAGGCAAGGGTGAGCAAGGGCGGAAAGCTGCTGCGGAGCCAGGTCAGGCAGGGCGCTCGGAATCCGGGGAGCGGTGGGGCTCTGGCAGAGCCTCCTTTGTTGGATGAATCTTGGTAACACCCACTGAATTGGCTGTGTCTTCCTTTCCTGCAAACAAGAATTTAACAAGATCCTGCCGCAGCCTGCGGAGGTGACTTTTCGACCTCCTGGCCTCCGCCAAGTGCCCTCCCGCTCCAGCTCTGGAGCGGCTTCCTCTTTCCCTTGGCAGCCCTGGGGTCCTGAGGTGCTATTTGTCGGTGGGCAGCAGAGGGCGAGCTGGCTCCGGAGAAGGACCGGGTCAACTCTGTGTGCCCAGGCTGCTAATGGCTTGCAGCTCCATCAACATAAAGCTCAACTCTTCACAAAGGAACATTGTCACCAGGCATTTTCTTTCATTCTCATTCTCAGAAAGCTCAGCTACCTCGTCTAACCCCTTCCCCTCCTCCAGCCTTCGTTCCTGCTCTTTCCTATCTCTGCCCGTTGGAAGCAGCAGGAAGCCAACAAGGTCCACAGTAGAGAAAAACAAATCCCGGGTCCCTGCTGGGTGAAGCCACAGGAAAATAAACGAGTGGCGTTAGCAGCTGCAGGAGTTATAGGCAACTGGGGGGGGGGGGCGTATATGCATGTGCATGCATGAGAGACTGTGTGTATGACTTATACAGCAGTGCTTTTTGAACTTTAGTATACATAAGAGTCACCAGCTAAGCTTGTTAAAGCACAGCTTTCTGGACCTCACCCTGGAATTCTGACCACTTAGGTCGGGAGGGGGATCTCAAGCCTTTGCATTCTTAACTCCAAAAGTATTCATTCCAGTAACGCCAGGGAGAACCATGCTTCATACACAGTCCGCTGTGTACAAATGCAGGGCATAGACTGTGTAAATGTGGGTCAGGGACTTGGGTAAGATTCTGATAAGATGACCTCCCCTGAAACAGTCAGTTGGATCCTTTCAACTCCAGGCCAGAATGGCCCACTGTGGCTCCCTCCCCTCGGAAAAGGCTGAAAACCCGAAAAAGAATCAACCAGTGGGGGCCAGGGAGATGGCTCAGTGGAATAAGCGCTTCCCTGGCAAGCACAAGGGCCTGAGTTCAATCCCTGGTTCTGCCAAAAAAAAAAAAAAGAATCAACCAGAGCGTAGTTCAGAGGAGGCTGATTTTAGATAATAGGCTGGTTCTTCATTGATTGTTTCCTAACTGGCAAGAGAATCATAGAAGTTCCCACCTTCACCCTAGGCAGGAATGGACACCTACATAAATACAGCTGCCTTCCTGGGCCCCACAATTCATGCCAGACCTCTGTCCCCCTCAGGACCTCCAGAGGCACGGGGGCTGATGGAATAAGCTGCTAGCCTTGAGCTACTCAATGCCACTCAAGGTGGGGAAGGGCAGGGGAAGCAAGATATACACACCCCTTCTCCAGTGTGAATGTGATTACCATATATCACAAACATATATTAATAAAGAAGAAGCTAAGTAAAATAAATTAAAAGGCACTTGGGTAGATTTAGAGAGCCAGTCTGTTCCACTGCACACCCAAAGATAACAAGACTGACAAAAGTGTTGCCGTGACCTGAATATTGATACACCCACCCCCCACTCATCTGTTTGAACTTCTCCAGTTCTGCAGTACTGGCTAAGAAGTACGGCTTTTGTTTCCTTTTATTTATTATTTATTTGCACTGCTGGAGATCAAACCCAAGACATCCTGCATCCTAGGCAAGCACTCTATCACTGTGCTATAGACAAGCCTTTCTGTTTTTTGTTTTGAGACAGGGTCTCACTAAACAGGTTAGGCTCCATCTTATGACTCTCATGCCTCAGCCTTCCACAGTGCTGGTATTGCAGACATACCGGGCAAGATGATGTTTCAAGGGGCTGGGGAAATAGCTCATTAGAATAAGCACTTGCCTGGCAAGTGCAAGGGCCTGAGTTCAATCTCTGGTTCTGCAAAAAGAAAAAAAATCAGGTCAAAGGCAGAGCCTTTTTAAATGAGTCTTGAGAGCTGGGCCTATAATCCTAGCACTCTGAGAGGCTGAGGTAGGAGGATTACTGTGAGTTCAAGGCCAGTCCAGGCTACATAGTTCAGGACCAGACTAAACTACATAGGGAGAACCTGACTCAATCAATCAATCAATCAATCAATCCTCAGTCTATACTATTTTGTTTTAGATGACAAATCCAACTAAGACAAAGGGACATCTCATCTCTTATCTCTCTGTGTCCCCATTTATGAAAATTCCAGATTCAATGGAGTTCTCCCAAGTTATTTCCCTCTAGTTTCTCCAAATGGCAGGATTTTCAGACAACAAGCATCCTTTGAGCTGGGTGTGGTAGTCCATTCCTGTAATCCCAGCACTGAGAAGCTGAGGTAAGACCATCACAAGTTTGAGCTTAGCTGGGGAGACTTAGTGATTTTTGCAAGACTCTATTTCAAAATAAAACTCCTGCACTAGGCCCTAACAAGCCAGGGTCCAAATTAAAATGGTGTCATCCAGCTATTCTCTCCTCCTCTCCCTCTTCTCCTCCTTCCTCCTCTCTCCCTGTTCTCTCCCTCCCTCCTCCCCTCCTCTCTGTTTCTGTCTCAGTCTCTGTCTCTGTCTCTCTGTCTGTCTGTCTGTCTGTCTGTCTGTCTCTCTCTCTCTCTCTCTCACTCTACCAGATACCACCTCCTAAATCAGCAGCAAACCCAATAACCTAGTCACTTTGCAAAAGCCTTAGGCTCTTGGGGAACACCTAGATTATAAACCACAGCAGCGTACCTCCGGCTCTTGAAAAGCAGAGGAGGCTCCTGCTCTTACCTTTATCCCCTCAACATCCTGACACCAAACAATATGCTCCTCAGTTATCACTTCCTTGAGGACGGACCTGAGCCCAAGGAGCATGTTCAGTAACTGCTTCAGCTTTCCGGAGACTAACCAGATGTTGGCACAAAGGCTTTAGCCTGCTGTTCTGTTCTGGATGGATTCTGACAGCCTCATGGCCTCCTTAGACCCATAAAGAGGCCGCGGGGAGCATGGAGACTCTTGGTTCCTTGGACACAATCTCCGTTAGTTACCCCTCTGACAATTGCCCAGTTTGCAGAAGTCTCCCTGGAACTCCCGGCACTGGCAGCTGCCACCTCTGACCTCTGCCTGCTTGGAACTCTCCCAATGGGACTTTGACCTCAAACCTGAAATGGGGGCCCCTGAGGTGGATTCACTCTTGAGCTTTCTCCCAGCTCCCCGTGACTCGGGGTGTCCTTGCCCTTCCATACATCTCTCCCCTTGTCACTGCTTCTGCAACCTGGCTGTCTGTCCCAGCATGACCCACCATTCCCACAACAGTATGTGAGGCTTATAGCCTTCCACATCGTCACCAGCTTTTTTTTTTTTAAATAATCATTTCCACTCAGATGAGACAGATTGTCAGTGTAGTTTTGGCTTACATTTCCCTGACAGTTAAGACTATTGAGCACTTTTTCATTTATTGATCATTTATACTTCTTTTTCAGAAATATCTATGCAGGTCATTTGCCCATTCTTGACTGGATTACTTGTCCTTTTGATATATACATATTTTTCTGAATATTAATCGTCAATCTTCTGTCAGATGAATAGCTGGAAAAGCTCTTCTCCCACTTTATAGTATTCTCTCACTGTTTCTAGTAATAGGTTTTAACACAAGGCCTTCCCACTGAGTTATATTCCTACACCCCTCCTTTTGTATTTTTTAGGGAAGGGTCTACAGGTGTTCAGGATCTCACTACTAGATTGGACTCGTAGTGATCTGTCTGTTTACAGCCTCTCAAGAGCTGGGATTACAGATGCACACCACACTCAGTCTCAATGGCTGTCTCACTGTACCCTGGAAGGCAGGGCCAGTTTAACAGGCCTGGGGATCCAAATTCCAGGCCCACTTTAATCCGCTGAGCTATTTGACTGGCCCCCTGTATCAATTTCTTTTTTCTTTTCTTGGCAGAAGCAGGGATTGAACTCAGGCCCTTGCGCTTGCCAGGGAAGCGCGTATTCTACTGAGCCATCTCCCCGGCCCCTGTATCAATATTTTGAAATGCCTTAGCTATATTTTCTTCAAATAATATTATTTTTAAGGGGCTGAGGAGATGGCTTAATAGAATAAGCACTTCCCTGACAAGCACAAGGGCCTGAGTTCAATCCCCAGTTCTACAAAAAAAAAAAAAAAGTCATTTTAAATTAATTAATTGTATTTAGACAGTCTCACTATGTTGCCCAGGCTATCCTCAAAGTAAAAATCCTCCTGCTTTAGTCTCCCAAGTAGCTGGGATCACAGGCATGCACCACTATACCCAGCTTTGTCTAGTACTTTGTTTTGTTTTGATTTGATTTTTCAAGACAGGATCTCCAAGGCTGGGGGTATAGCTCAGCAACAAAAGCACTTGTCTGGCAAGCACAAGGTCCTGAGTTTGATTCCCAGTACTGCAAAAAAAAAAAAAAAAAAAGGGGATCTCCATATGCAGTTCAGGCTGGCACTAAGTTCACTATGTAGGCCACACTGACCTTGAACTTGAGGTGGTCCTCCTGCCTCAGCCTCCCAAGTGCTGGGAATACAGATATATGACTGGCTTTCAGGCCCTCTAGTAGCCTGAATTATTTTTATCTGACCTAGCATTCTAACTACCAAACTTCTCGTGATGCATCACTGAGCGGGCCTTTAACCTGTACCAACTCTAAGGCTAAGAATGCTGGAAGATAAAATCTGGAACACGTAGAACAGATTTTCCTGCCTTGTGGTAACATACCTACTTGACTGATGTTGTAACGTAATTGCTACTTGCACTGAGTTATGACTTGCTTTTGTTCTGTGACTATAAAAGTTCATGCAACTTCTTCCAAGATAAACTTGATGTCTTTCAAGGTAACTTCTTTTTTTCTTTTATACCAAAAATTGAACCAGTCTTTTGTACTGAACTACATATTGAGCCTTTTTCTTTTTTCTTTTGGCAGAACTAGGGATTGAACTCAGGCCCTTGTGCTTGCCAGAGGATGCACTTATTCCACTGAACCATCTCCCCGGTATCCCTTATCTCTTTTCATTTCTTATTTTTAAAGTAACTTTTTTTTTTTTTTTTGCAGAATCAGAGATTGAACTCAGGCCCTTGTGCTTGTTAGGAAAGCACTTATTCCACAGAGCCATCTCCCCAGCCCCATAATAGGAGGAAAGATTTTATTTTATTTTTTTCTAGAACCAGGGATTGAACTCAGGCCCTTGCGCTTGCCAGGGAAGTTCTTATTCCACTGAGCCATCTCCCCGGCCCATCATTTCTTATTTTTAGACACTCTCACTAAATCACTAAACTGTATATAGACTAAGTTTGAATTTCAGTCTTCCTGCCTTAGGCTCTCTAAGTGCTGGGATTATGAGTATGAACCATGGTGACTGGCTCATTCGGGCATCTTCAATGTGTTGCCAGGCCATGACCAACCATATTTGGCTCAGAATAAACTATTTCCAAGGGTCAGGGAGATAGTTCAGTGGAATAAGTGCTTGCCTGACAAATGCAAGGTCCTGAGTTCAATCCCTGGTACCACCAAAAAAACAAAACAAAAAACTGTGGTTTTGGGGCCGGGGAGATGGCTCAGTGGAATAAGTGCTTCCCTGGCAATCGCAAGAGTCTGAGTTCAATCCCCAGTTCTGCCAAAAAAAATAAAAAATAAAAATGAACTTTTTTACGCATGCCTATAGTCCCAGCCCTCGGGACGCTAAGATAGGAGGTTCACTATGAGTTGCAGCCTGGGTTATACAGTGGATTCAAGGCCAGCCTGAACTACATAGTGAGACCCTGTCTCAAAAAACAAATGAACAAAAACATAAACTATTTGCTTATTACCTCCAAAGCAGAGTTGTTATTTAATGGCAATGGTGCTTACATGCCCGGCATGGTGGCACATACCTGTAATCCCAGCACTCGGGAGGCTGAGGCAGGAGGATTGTTGTGAGTTCGAGACCAGCCTGAGCTACAAAGTGAGCTTAAGGCCAGCCTGAACTGCATAGTGAGACCCTGTCTCAAAAAAAAAAAAAAAAAAAAAAAAAAAAAAAAAATGGTGCTTACATGTAGTAGAAGCATAGAATTAAATGAAAACTCTGAAGGACATCTGTTTCAGTTACTTTTTACTCGTTGCTAGGACAAAATACTGACACCCGAAATTAAGAAAGCAAAGGTTTATCTAGCTCACACTTAGTGGAGGTTTCAGTCTACGCTTTGCTGGCTCCAGGGCAGAGGGCAGCAGTTCATGGCGGCACAAAACAACGAAGAGCCCAGGAGGAGCGGCAGCTGCAGCAGCTGTCCAGCCTCTCGCCCTTCCTTCCGTGCTGACTGCAAAGACCGGCACTCCACCATGAAGATCGGAGCTCCTCCGAAGGGGCATGGCTGCGAAGGGGCAGGGCAAAGACGGGAACTCCTGCGAGGAAGCCTTCCTCAGTCCCTTTATATACCCTTTCTGTGCTAAGTCTCTCTGGGGCAGGGCCGCCATGTGCTTGGTATCACCAATCCAATCCAGCCAAGCTTCTGACATCTCAGACTGACACAGTGTCAACCACCACACCGTCAAAGGAAGTCGAACGATCTTGAAGGAAATGATAGAGCCAGGTATGGTGGCAAACCTCTGTCATACCATGGGAAGCTGAGGCAGGAGGATCACATGTTCAAGGTCAGCTTGGGAAATTTAGAAAAACCAGCCGGGCGCGGTGGCGCATGCCTGTAATCCCAGCACTCTGGAGGCTGAGGCAGGAGGATTGTTGTGAGTTCGAGACCAGCCTGAGCTACAAAAGTGAACTGCATAGTGAGACCCTGTCTCAAAAAGACAAAAAATAAAATAAAATAAAATAAACTTGTCCCAAAATTAAAAAGGAAAATAAAAGGGCTAAGAATATTGTTCAGTGGTAAAGCACGCATTGGTTCAATCCCTAGTTGTTATGGTTTGTGTCTGGTTATCTTCCCAAAGCCTCTTGAAGTATTGGAGGTGAGCTTCTTGGGTTTGTGACTGATTCATGGTCCAGTGTTGAGATTACGGCTGTGAATGCTACATATACTACAAGAGAGGGAAAGAGGATTGCTCTCTCTCCCCTCCCTTTTTGCTCTTGTGGTTTTGCTACACTGAACTGCGCCCCTACACTATGCTACCCTTGGAGCCAGTTGATTGTGGGCTGAAACCTCTACAAGCTATGAGCTAAATAAACCTTTTTCTCTTTAATTTGAGGCATTGGGTATTCTGCCTCAACAACAAACTAGAAAAAAGTAACCAAGGGGCCGGGGAGATGGCTCAGTAGAACAAGTACTTGCCTGGCAAGCACAAGGGCCTGAGTTCAATCCCCGGATCCACCAAGGAAAGTAAGAAGAAAGAAAGAAAGAAAGAAAGAAAGAAAGAAAGAAAGAAAGAAAGAAAGAAAGAAAGAAAGAAAGAAAGAAGTTGATCATGTGATTCAAGAGTCTTTGGCAGTGGCTTGTGTAAAGACTTTGGAAAGATTTAGAGATGTCACCTAAAAGAGTAGTGCTAGAATGCCTTAACCTGTTCTATATGAGAGATTCTGGTCAGAGCTCAGAAGAACAGAAGGCTGATAGAAATCCTACCTGTAACCACAAAGCTTGGTAACTTTCTGCTGGGAAGGACTGCACTGGTTATTGGGCTCCAGTTGACGCATGCTATGGCTTGGCAAAAAGTTTGTCTTAGGGGCTAGGGAGATGGCTTAGTGGAATAAGTGCTTTCCTGGCAAGCACAAGGGCCTGAGTTCACCTGGTTCCACAAAAAAAAAAAAAAAAAAAAAAAAAAAAAGTTTATCTTCATTTTGCTCTTATCCAGAGATTTTACCTGAGACTAAGATTAAAGATGGTGGACTAATTAAACTGGTAGAAAAAAAAATTAAGACAGTTGAATGTTAAGGCAGTGGCATAGAAATTATTGGGGGCTTTTAGCCAGCTTTATATAGAGAATCAAGATCAAAGAGCCCATCAGGATAATTTTAAATATTGTGAGTTAATCCAGAAAGAAGATCCAGTAAAACTGTGGACTACAAAGGTAAAGCAGAGGAAATCTTGCTTGCTGAGAAGGAAACAGAATATAAATGATGGCCTGAGGGCATCATGAGAAAGAGCAAGTCTCCACCCTTTGCAGTCTCAAACCTGCAAAAGTGAAAGCCTTCTTTGAGGAGAAAGCCACAAGCGTCATGTTCCAGAATAGCACTGGTGGCTGTACCAGTTTCCAAAATTGTGATGGCACAGAAAAGTTATTCCTCAGAGTCAGGCTCAGAGTGCTGAGCAGTTCAGGCACTCGGCCTCCACAGCCAAGAGAGAAGAAAGCCTGGCTACTGCTCCAGCTGGCAGCAGACTTTGGCATCATCCACGTGTTGCTCATTTTAGGTGCCTGCTGAATGCAGAATGCAGGAAGTTAAAAGGATTCCACCCAGATTTCAGAAGAAAACCAGGGGAGCCAGGCAGTCTGCCCTCACAGAACGATGTGTACATCTGGGACGACAGGCCAAAGGTGCACAGAGATCCCAAATTTTAGAGAAGCCAGAAACAGGGACCATCTGAGGAAACCTGCAAGGAGGAAGCAAAGGAGGCCCAAAAGAAAAGCAATGAGGAGCTGTGACCACCAGCCACGGCTTAGAGGTGAATCCTTCCCAGTCCTTTGGAGCTCCCAACTTGCCACACATTGTCACAGATGCTGCATGTGGAACCACAGATCTTAATGTTTGCCTTATTGGATTTTGGACTTTTTTTGGTTCCACTCCTCTGTATCTCTGTTTCTAACTTTTGGAATGAAAATGTCTATCTTGTGTCATTGAATGTTGGAAGTGTTTAAAATTCTTGCTTTCTTTTTTTTTTTTTTTTTTCTGTTGTTGTTTTCATACAGGGTCTCGCTGTGTGGCTGGCCTTGAGTTCACTTTGTGGCCCAGGTTGGCTTCAAACTCACAGCAATCTTCCTGCCTTAGCCTCCCAAGTGTTGGGATTATAGGCATGCACCCCCACACTCAGTTTAACTTTCTTTTCATTTGTATAGGGGCTCACATATAAGAATTTGCCTTAGGGGCCAGGGAGCTGGCTCAGTGGAATAAGCACTTGCCTGGCAAGTGCAAGGGCCTGAGTTCAAGACTTGGGATTTAGACTTTTCAGAAATTCTGAAACTGTGAGGACTTTGGCAGCTCCTAGTGATGAACTAAAACAACTTTTGCATAAAGAGATATACATGGGTCTTTGGGGATCCAGGGACAGAATATTATGTTTCTAGCAAGATCTCCACGACCTCACAACTTAGGGGCAGACTTCTAGTTTGTGATTGATTCATAGTCCCAATGGGGTTTCTCTCTCTTTCTTTTTTTTTTTTTTTTTGCGTTTTTTTAGAGAAGGGTCTATAGGGTGTTCAAAGTCTTACTACCAGATTGGACTCATAGTGATCTACCTGTTTACAGCCTCCCAAGAGCTGGGATTACAGGCGTGTGCCACCATGCTCAGCCTCAATTGCCATCCCAGTACCCCCTAGGGGCAGGGCCAGCACAGCAAGCCTTGGGATTGAACCCCTGGGTCCTATGCCTACTTGGCAGGTGCTTTAATCCAATGAGCTATTTGGCCAGCCCTGACCCAGTGTTTGGATTATGGGTATGAGTGCTACACCCGCCCTGGAGTGGGTAGCCTGCATACAGTATAAATGAGGGAATAGCTCCACTGTAATATGATTTATTTTAACACTTTCAAGAAGATATTTAGTAGGGAATTAGTTGGTTTAAATGAAATTTCTATTTTAGTTTATTTTTTAGTTCTAGTTTTTGTAGGAATCTCCATACTGATTTCCATAATGGTTGCCTTAGTTTACATTCCCACCAACAATGTAGAAGTTCACCCCACACACACACCCCAAGCCTCACCAGCATTTATTATTTGGTTTCTTGATTATAGTTATTCTTTCTAGAATAAGGCACAATCTCAATCTTGTTTTGTTTTGTTTTGTTTTGTTTTGGTACAGGGTCTCTCATAATGATCCTCCTGTCTCGGCCTCTTTAATGCTCAGATTACAGGTGTGGGCCACCACACCAGGCTTCAGTAGCTGGCGTGGTGCAGGGCTGGTGTGGCATGGGGTACCAGAAAACAAATCCAGGTCGTTGCACTTGCCAGGCAGACACTAGACCACCAAGCTATCTCGCTGGCCCTTTCTTGTTTTAATCTGCATTTCTCTAATGGCTAGAGATGTCGAACTTTTTTTTTTTTTTTACTTATTCACACAGAGTCTTGATATGTAGACCAGGCCAGACTCAAACTCAGGATCCTCATTCCTCACCCTCCTGGTACTGGGATTACAGGTTCGGTCCACACACCCAGCTTCCTAATTCCTCTCTGGTTTATTCTTTCTTTTTTTGGGGGGGGGGACCAGGGATTGAACTCAGCCCTGCACTTGCCAGGGAAGCACTTACTCCACTGAGCCATCTCTCCAGCCCTTTTTTCAAACATTTTACTTTTTATTTTTATTTATTTATTTTGACAGAACCAAGGATTGAACTCAGGCCCTAGCGCTTGCTAGGGAAATGCTTATTCCACTGAGCCATCTCTCTGGCCCCCTCTCTTGTTAACATTTCCCAGTGGCCTTCAATATGTTCTTCTACTTCTTCCAGCACATTGGTAAATCCTTCACCATCTTGTCTTAGTATGTGAATGATTTTCCTAATGTCTCCATTCATTAGCAGGAGGCCTTTAAGGTCATTCATGACTTCATAAATTCTTCTAGCAGGATTGTTTTTCTTTTCTCTTTGTTTTCCTTCTCTCTTTATCTTTTGAGACATGATCTTGCTATGCAGTTCAGACTGGTCTTGAACTCATAGCGATCCTCCTCCTGCCTCAGACTAACAAATGCTGGGATTACAGGTGTGAACAACCTGATCCAACAAACATTTTAGTTCTGAGCTTTAATTCATCCACTGCAGTTTGATAGATGGCACTGCACATGAGTCAGTGAGTGGTTATAGTCCTTGTGCTCAGAATTGGGTCTTCATCTGCATCCAAACACCACGTGTGCACATCTGGCCTTCACAAACCCAGTGGTGCCCAGTGGTGCCCTGGCCAAGGGGCTGAGACATTGTAGCCACATTTGGAGGTAAGAATGAGCCTTTGATATTCCCATTTTTTTGCCAGAACCAGGGATTGAACTCAGGCCCTTGTGCTTGCCAGGGAAGTGCTTAATCCACTGAGCCATCTCCCAAGCCCCTGATATTCTAATCTTAATAACATACCAATTCAGCTGCAGTGCGATTGTAAACTGCAATTCTTCCTCTTCCAAGTATATTTTAATTTCTGGGATGAGGAGTTACTGGGAGCATTCCACAAACAAGATAACTGTCACCCAAGCTTTCAGATTATGTTGTCAGAATATGAACAGATGATATTTTTATTGTTTTGTTGTTGTTTGGGTTGGGTTTTTATTTTGTTGTGCTACCAGGGACTGAACTCACGACCTTGCACTTGACAGGCAGGTACTTACACTGCTGAACTATCTCCCGGGCACCGATATTTCTCTTTTAGAGTGTGTGTGGTTTCTTCACTCTATACATTCTGCCTGGCTTTATCCTACTTATGGTTGTTATTATTTTTGTAGTATATGTGCTACCAAATCAAGCACTGTTTTTGTTTTTTAATCTCAACCTATTCCTGAATCTGTGTACCACCCCTTACCTGTAATAAAAATGGCTCATGGCGCTCACTTCAGAGGAGCCTTGCTGAAGGTTTTGAACAGGTCTCTGCTTTCAGGTACAATGGGTAGCTCTGTCCAGGTGCTCCATCCTCAAATTTCAGACTTTTCCACTATAACTAAGCACTTACCACACACCGTGCTTGAGGCACAACAGCAAGCCTAGCACGACTGGCTGGGTGGGTGAAGCATGCTCCTACTCGTGAGGCCAAGCCAAGACAAAACTAAATCAGGGGGACGCCGGCAGGACAGCAGCAGCTTGGGAAAAAGTGAGCAGGCAACGGCAACGCTGACTTTTTTTCTTTTTTTTTGTGGAGCCGGGGATTGAACTCAGGTCCTTGCACTTGCCAGGGAAGCATTCATTCTACTGAGTCATCTCCCCAGCCCCAACATGGACATTTGGTGATGAGAGAGCAAAAGGAAATCAGGCTACCAATTAAGCGAGCAAGTTGCTCTCATCCTTGAGATGAACAAATGCGCTGTGTGGCCCGTTAGATGTAACTTCCTTACGTCTTCGTTATAATGCATTTCCATAATAAGATCTCTACCCAGAGAGGGGACAGAACACATTTCTAAGTGCACTTTGGACATGTGCAAACTTGCACCAGGGCAATAACTCCACCCTGTCCAGAAACCCCTATCCTTTTAGAAAAAAAAAAAAAAAAAAGAATAATTAATGCTATTCCTTTGAGACCTGATAAAAATGCAATGTGTCCTTTGTTCAAAGCTTGCCTGCCTGGGAGTAGTTGGCTGCTCTGGCTGTGAAGTGGCCAGTTTCAGTTCCGGGGTGAGGAATTCAGCTTTGCTCCCTGACCCCTTCCCTTGTCACTCCTTTCCCCTCTGTATTAGTAAGCTTTCAATGCACAATAATTACATTAATCTTGGGGAATATTGCATCATATACTTTTTCCATTCCTTTCCCTTCTGTTTTTTTTTTTTTTTTGTCTTTTTTTGGAGACAGGGTCTCAACTGTGCAGTTCAAGCTGGCCTCAAATTCACTTTGTAGCTCAGGCTGGTCTTGAACTCACAACAATCCTCCTGTCTCAGCCTCCCAAGTGCTGGGATTACAGGCATGCACCACCACACCTGGCTCCCTTCTG
>PVKA01006481.1:0-83395 GCA_004027165.1 Ctenomys sociabilis
GAGATTATTCCATTTTTAATGAAGGTGAACTTATAGGAAACAGACGTGCCCTTCTACATTAATTTTTTAAAAAAGACAAAAATATAAAATCACCATTTTAAAGCTATTGAACATCAGACAACCAAGGAGTCTACAGAGTGCTTTATTTCACTTGGCTTTGTTCATTTTTTAATAATGTCAATATCTAGGCAATATATTAGATTTCTGTTACTATAAAAATATTTGAGATAATCTACTTATAGGGAGAAAAGTTTATGTTGGGACACAGTTCCAGAGGTTTCTGTCTATTATGGGGTGGACCCATTAGTCCTCTGGTAGGGCTACTGGGAGCAAAGATGGGGAACAGACTGAAGGACCAGTCCACTCACTTATGGTCAGGAATTAAGAGAGAAGAAAGAAAGAGTCTGCAGTCTTATTATTCCCACTGAAGTCACCCTCCCCACCCTAATCAGTGATCTAAAGACTTCTCTCTCTCTCTCTCTTTTTTTTTTTGTCTTTTTGAGACAGTGTCTCACTGTAGTTCAGGCTGGCCTTAAGCTCACTTTGTAGCTCAGGCTGGTCTCGAACTCACAATCCTCCTGCCTCAGCCTCCCGAGTGCTGGGATTACAGGCCTGAGCCACCACGCCTGGCTACCCAAAGACTTCTCATGTGGCCCTCAGTCAAGACCACCAAGCAGAGACCACCAAGCAGAGACCATGCTTTAAGAACAAAAAGAAGCCAAACAGGGGGCTGGGGAGATGGCTCAGTGGAATAAGTGCTTCCCTGGCAAGCACAAGGGCCTGAGTTCAATCCCCAGTTCTGCAAAAAAAAAAAAAAAAAAAAAAAAAGAAGCCAAACAATAGAACAAAAATTTTTCCTCCCCTGGGGGATAAGGATGCTTACAGTTAGAAACACAAAATTTTAAAGATTTCTAGAGTAGCTGAGAGTTGTACATACTTAAAAGAAATGAATTATTTGAAGGCAACTAGCCAGTTGATTATGTTTCATCTTGCTTTGATCTATCACTATTGTAGTATACATCTCAATGACCCCCTACAGCCTCATGCCTTTATAGGTAGGGATGTTGAGAGGTGTCTGAATTGGGGGGTCAGTCTGCTGATGAGTTTTAAGTTAATGTTGATGTTGGGAGGTGATGTCTGTCCAGAAAAGGTGGGTTGCTGTGGCATGAGGTGTGTCGCGTGCCTTCTTCCATTGACTTTTCCCTGCTCTCAGCTGTCCTGCCATAAGCTTCTTCTCTTCTGCCAGGCCCTTCTGCCATGCTATCTGCTCTGGAGCCAGCAGACTATGGACTGAAACCTCTATACAAACTTGAACACAAGCACAACTTTTCCACTTTAAATTGTAGGTGTTGGGTATTGTGTCTTTGTGATAAGAAAGTGACTAAGACAATGGCTAAATCAATTTCTTTTAAATTTTAATAAGTTACTTATTTTTCAATGGATTAAATTACTTTTCCATTTCTTACAATCATATCCAAATGTGTTTTTATAACTGTGTTGCTTTTCTCTGTGTGCTTTAAAGACATGTTGACACTATTAATTTTTAAAAATGGTAAAATATGACTTTAACATTTATTCTTTGAATCATATTTTGAAATGTTCATACAGAGTAATATTGCATCCATCAGGAATCAGACAAGCAAAGGACAAAAGGCAATCCAGTCTTTTGTTCACAGCAGCTATCCTCCCATTCACTTTATGAAGAGAAGGAACACGCAGCAGCCACTTGGAAGAGGCTAACTTGCAAAAGTGCTTAGTTAGGCAGATGGCGACATTGTTAAACCTCATGGACACTGAGTGCTACGAGCATCTGTGCTCAGATACCCCAGTAATAAGAGAATATGACCATTTGTAGGTCTGACCTAACTTTGGGGTGCTTTCTAGCCACCTTTTGGGGGCTGTCATTTCAGTCACCTTATTAAAAGAAAGACAGAGTTTTTGCTTCATTTGCCTTCTAAAATAAAGCTTTCCAGGCATTCTGACCAATTTTATCAGAGAGAAAGAGGAAAGAAGAGCTCACAGAATTTCTGAAAAGTTGGTTAACATCAAGCCTTAAGTTAGACTAGGTTAAACTTTATTGGAAAAACTAATAATAAAGAACTATGGAGAAGGGCCAGCAAGATAAGCTCAGTGGGCTAAGCCTGTGTGTTGGCAAGCACAAGGCCTGGGATTTGATCTCTGTTCCACATGCCACACTGGCCCCACTCCTTGGCATGCTGAGCCAGCAACTGAGTCTATGCGTGGTGGTGTATGCCTGTAATCCTGGTGCTGGAGAGGCTGAAAACAGGAGGATCACTATGAGTTTAGGCTGTGTAGTGAGACCCTGTACCAGAACCATGGAGATTGGAGAAGAAAGGAGAGAGAGAGAGAGAGAGAGAGAGAGAGAGAGAGAGAGAGAGAGAGAGAGAAGGAAAGGAGGGAGGGAGGGACAGAGGGAGGAAGGAGGAAGGAAGGAAGGAGGGAAGGAAAGAAGGAAGGAAGGAAGGAAGCCAAACTTACAGTTCACATTGGAAGCAGAGCTTGATCTGTAATCCCCAGTCTTCCAACGAACTCCCTGAAGCCCACTCTAAAAGCAGTAACTCAGATGCCTGGAGAACATCCTCTTTCAGTGGAGGACAAGAGTAAACCCATACTTTTGGTTCTAAAGAACGTGATCTTGTAGCGTCTATCATACCCTGAACATTAGAGTTATGAAAGAGGTTTTCTTCACCTCACCAAGGGGTTCATCTCTCACATTTTTGTTTTTGACTATTTACTACCACACTGCAGAAGTGTTTGAGCTCTTTTCCTCCTCAATCTCCTTCTCATTTCCATCCAACACTCTACAGTTTGCCTTCCCCCAGTGCATACAATTATCACCTCTCCATTCTAATTAGCTTCCAAGCTGCCTATATTGTCACCCCCACTTTTATGATATTGGCTCCATATATTTTGATCTCTTAATTGGCTTTGATGCATTCTATTTTGCAAACTGTCGCCAAGTCTTTTTCTTTTTTTTTTTTTTTTTTGTCATTTTTAAAAAATATATAGCCAGGGCTGCTTTACAATGTGTTTTCTTTTTTCTTATTTTCCATTTTAGTGTGTCCTTTTTCAAGTCTGGTTTCCAACTCAATGCAGCCTAAATCTGCTCTTGCTGGCAATATATTAAATTTTCAAAATGCTTAATATTGAGCTCCATTTTTTAAAAGCTGCAATTGTGCACAAGCCACTACCAGATCAACCTTTTAAAGGCTGTATTGTTCTTCACTTGATATCCCTGGACTCTGTCAGTGACGACAATCATTTTATGTTGAAGATAGGAGACTTCTCCTGTGCAAATCACATTTGTGATAGTTTGTGATGTCTTGAGGACTGTAGGAGGTAGACATCTGAGAAGTGTGATTTCTTGACAGACTGTTTATGTACTAATGTGTAAAATTTCCCAAAAATCTGCTCTGCCATTTCTGTTGCCCGTGGGGTTGAGAAATCCAACAGCTCCTTATGGTGGGAGTTGTCTAATCACGTTGCCTTGCTTGTCTGCTTCCATTGACTGTCACTCAACAAAATCGTCCATCAAAGTTTCTAAAAATGCAAAAATAGGTTTTTTTTTTTCCTCTTATGAGTTTTATAATGTTTTAAAGTTAAATTACTTCTGCTAGTTCATTGCACATAGCAAGGATTTATATTGACACATTTCTGTGTTTAAATAAAAAGTAAATATAGTAGTTAAAAGTGAAGAATAAATATGAAAATATAAAACTCTAAGCTTTACAATTGTGATAATAGTAGTCTTTAGTTGTTATAGTTTCATTTTGATCTTAACTACCTAAATCTGAATTTAAGGGGACTGATCGAAATTAAATGAGTAATTCTTTTTTAAGATGCCATCAGAAGAAATTGTTTTCAGTTCACTTGTATGCTAAAGAAATCAATGGAATCATTTGGAAAGTTTGGGTAAGCAATAAACAGGTGATTTTCCTGCCTAAGGAACCAACTCACTGTCTAAGTATTTTGTACCTCACTTTTCTCATCTGTAAAATGGAGATAATGATAGCATTTAATTAATGTGGTCATGGTGAAGATTGGACAAGATGTGCCTGCCACACAGGAAATTTGCAGTATTAGTTATTACTTGACTGAATGAGTTGAGTCAGATTATGTTAGACATTAAGAACATTGTTTCTGTTTCTAGGGCATATTAAGACTTATTTTTCTTTGCACATTTATTGTTTTATTTTTTAAAGATAATAAAACATAGTAAAAATATTAGAAATTATAAATTTACTAAACAAAATGATAGGAATTCAGCAATTGTTGTTATACTGCATATTGTTGTCTTCAAATCAGTTGTTCAGATTACTGGATATAAGCATGCAAAATTGATTAAAAAGTGAAGCATTACCTATAGCTTTCAATAGAGCAGTAGAAATCAGCAGTATAATTCCCAAGCATGCTTGTTGAAATAACATCCAGTACTTTTTTTTTTTATGAACAGAATAGATTTATTGAGGGAAAGAGAGCTCCTGTCTGAGAGAGGGACAGGAGGGGGGGCCTGAGTGGGTAGTTCTCCAGGAAGCTGTCTGGAGAGTCACATTCCAGGGACTTTTATAGAGGAAAACCATGTGGTGAGGCAGGTCTAAGGTGGTAAAAACATGGAACTCGCTTAGGTGGGACAAAACTGTGGTTAACCAATGAAATTAAAAGCACTGTTGCCCAGGTAAAATTGATTAAATCCAGTACCAAATGGGGAAGCGAGTCACACAGCAAGTGGGCATGAAAATGGGATAGGGTCTCTTCCTGTTGGGGGTTGGGCTAGTGCCTCAAAGGGCTCTTTCGAGGTGATTAATACCTAGTTAGAATATCCATCCTTGATGCCCATCCCTAGGGAAGTATGCAGCTGTGTTTCCTCTTTTTGTCTTGGTCTTCAGGTGTGGCCCATAGGGAGTGTCTGTCTCTTCAGAGTTGCAAAGTCACCTTGCCTGCTATCTTGTCTTCTTGAGGGCCTGGCCCTGTCTGACTGCCTAGAATATTTCTACTAACTCAGCTGCCTACAACATTCCCCCCTCTGAAGAAGTAACCTGAACTGTCGTGAGGGATTTGGGCGATGACCGCTCTGGCTTTTTCACGATGAAAGGGGTCGTAGTTGTTGATCGGCAGTCAGATATATTCTTCAGAGGTTCTACCTAAAGGCCCTCAGTAGAGAACAGGCATTTTCATTACAGCTTTGAATGTGGAGAAGACAAGGCCAAAGAAACAAACATGTGTGGGTCAAATAATCACAACAGGATAATTATGAAAAAGACGAGTTAGAATTTTTATAGGTCCATTAGCAGGTATCTCTTAAATGTGAGGTTTAATCCCTTTTTTATCTTCCATGACCATTGTGTGTTGTTTCAAATGAACTGACCTTTCCTATTATTACTGGGGCACATAAATTGCCAGAAATAAGGAAAACACCAAGTACTCTCCAGTTGGCAAGCGGGGCCACTGGCTGTGTAACTACCGACAAATCTGCATAAGCATCGATTGAAAGTTTCCCAGGCTTTCTCCTTACATTGGCAGTTAACATGGGTTCCCTCAGGCTGAGAGGAAAGACATAACCACCTCAGTCTGAAACTTCTTCTGACTCCATCATAAACACTTTATTTTTCTTTCTTTAGCAGCTTTGGACATTTTTCCTTGAAATGTCCCTTCTCTCTGTCTGGATCTAGGAAAGCATAACTTTTTCCATTTCCGGACTGGCCGTCGTTCTGGTAGGCTGCTAGTATCGCCATGCTTATTTTGCATCTATAATTCCATTCTGTTTCCTTTCAACTATGAAGCACCCAACTCAAACAAATTTATTCCTGCAAACCCTTCTAACTTCTGCAGCTTGTGTCAGACATTGGAATTCACTGAAAAAGATACAACTTTTATATTTAAGATCTTAATATGTGTCTATATAGACAAAATCTGGTGAATTTTGTTAAAGGAATCTTAATCTAGCATATTTGTTATAGATTTTACCTGCACGATTACCTGGGTTTTGGTATCTTCTAGGAAAGAACAAATTTTCTGAGAAATTAGAGAATTTATAATCAAAGCATGAACATTTCAGCTAACAGGTACATTTATAAGCTTTTTGAGACCTAGCAATTGTAACTTACTAGCTCTTAGACCTCTATATTTATGGAGTCTGACAGTTTGCTCTAAGTCTCTAGCTTTAGTTAAGAGAGATCACACCTGTATTAATGATGAGCATAAAATACTTGAGTTACATCAGAAGTCAATAATATATTCTTACCATAAAATACACAGCATTCAGTCAGATTAAAACAATGAAATACCTTTTCAAACTTGTACATGAAAAACAATATATTATATTTGTAAAACATCAGTATAATTTTGATTAGTAGGCAACCTGAAATATATGTTGCACTATCTCCTTTACAGCTAAAGCAATATGTCTTTTAAAGTCTGTTTTTACTGAGGTACATTACTGGAAGGAAAGTCAGGGTTGGAGAAGGACAGAGACCTGTGCCAATCAATGTCCAGCAATAACCTGGATTTTCCTCTAGTCATGATTACTCAGGGCTCCTCTGTGGAGATGACAGGTAGAGATAACAGTCCGGCCAGAGGGAAGAGACAGGCCCTGGGCCCTTCAGTCCTAATGGACCATCTGTGAAGCTGAGTCTGAGCTCTGGGGCCTCTGCCTCAGAGTGCAGTCTCACTTCTAGTGGCTGCCTTGGCAGTCAGGTCTTGTAGCCCTCTCAGGCAGTCCCTCTTACAGTGGCCTGGCTTCTGACAGCAGTAGCAGATGAACCTTATTGTCATGGAGCTCTTCTTAGAGCCCAGAGAATCAGACTTAGGGTCTGTTTTGAGGCCACAACAAAGGCAGCCATTTTTGACCCTTTGTTTTCTCTCCCTCATTTTCTCCCAGTTCCAATTATAGAACACTTAAACAGTTTTTACCAAAGTATCAAATGAGTTGTCTGGAGCAAAAGCTACCTTTTGAACTTATCTGTAAGAGTAACCTGCTCCTCTATTTAATTAACATCTCATGAAGTATGCTTTACTAGTGTATCTAGTAAACATTATAAGAAATCAGAGGGGTATGTATCTTTCTCCTAGTAAATAGCTAAAATTGCAAATAACTAGAAGGCTTGGTTAAGTTCCTAGACTTTCAAGAATACACACTTGAAAGGAAATGTCTTTTCCAGTCTCCTGGCTCTTAGGTCAGCAGAGCTCTGACTTCTCAGGCTCCAATGGGACTCCACTGGTTGTCTATCTCTTGGCTCTTTAAAATTAAGTCTATGATATTTATTTGCAAATGCAATTGCAGCTTGTAATGCTGCCTGCTTTTCCATAAAAGTCAAAGCTTGGTTCAAGATTAACATTACATCTCTCTAATCTAGTCCATAAGTCTGAATAAATCTTCTAAGACATCAATGTACTTATCAGAGTCATATAAAACACATGAACAAATTGTCTTTTCTTTCTTTAAAGGGTATTGCCCTTGAAAAGCTTGCAAAGATTAAGGTTAAGAATGGGTGTAGCCCTGTAGAGGCCTGGATTACAGCTGTTTTAGAAGTCCACCTTCTCTAGACTAGAAAGGCAAATAGGGAAACCTTACTTTCAGGAATGATGAGCGAGGCTGTGCTTACTGCTTCTTTGTTCTCAGGCTCCAAGATAGTGAGGCCTCAGGCACCTGAACTGCCTGGTTCTCCTGTTGCTCACATTTACACTTCCAAAACTTTATTAAATAACAATATCCTTTTTAATACAAACCAAATCTGAAGACATTTTTACCATTTCCCTTTTTATATCATCTTTCTAGTTACAAAATAGCATCATAATTTATACATTCCTCTGCATTCCATTTGGATTAAATGTCTCTTTAGCATGTAAGAATCAAACGTCTTTTCGGTGCCTAATGAAGCACACTCTAAAGGAGTAAGATTTTAACCGTGAGATCCCATATCTGGAATATAATAAGAAACTTATGGTGTTCCCCTTCTTTATTTCTAATTGATTCCCTCCCTCTTGAGTAACCCTCTCCAGAGCAGGTGGCTTCTCCCATTGGAAAGAAGGGAGACGAGCATCCGCATTGCTTATCTCCTGACCATCTCACAAACCCATCACTTACTCTTACTGACCATTTGTAAATATAAGTTACAATTGATCCGGTGACCAGAACTTCTGTAGAAAGAAGCATAACTATGGCATAAAAGGTCAATGGGAAGTGAGCACTTCGAGTTACAAAGATCTCTTCTAGAGAGAGAGAACCACTGACTGGAGGGATTTGGCCCCGCGCATTGAGCCAAATCTCCAGACACTCATTTCTGGACAAAATTTAACGTTGAAGCTCACAGGTGAAACTTATAGTTTATCACCTAGCAATCACATTTTAATGTTGGTAAAAACACTTTATGTAAGCCAAGAAAAAAACTTTATTCTTAGTTAACACGTAAGGCACAGATATAAAGCACTTTCCCCTAATAGTCACTGTGGAATGTAAACTATCACAAGCTGCCTCAACCTGATTTATGAAAGCGACTCACTAAGTTGTTCTACCAAAAATTTCAGGTACAATTTCTAGTTTACTAGCAGAGAGGAAAAGTAAAATAGGTAAGTGGAGATCTTTTGGTGGTCAGAAGCCAGTTTCTACCAAGGAACCTTCAGGTATGGCCATAACCCCTCAGGTATTCTCAATTTCTTTTGGCTCACACAACCCGGTGTCTTCAGAAAGGAATCCAGTAGTTTCTCTGGTCAACATTTCATCAGCCATAGGCGTCAATGGGGGTTCACCAAAGAACAGTTGGGGAAACCTGTTCTCTGCTTCAAAGAATGGCAGCTGCTCTAGGAGCATTTACTAGCTGGCAGAGTAACCACTGTTTGTCTAAGTTCTATAAGGGATAGTTAAAAGCCTGAACAAGATTACCTAGCACTTTACAATAAAGGCTTTAAAGCCCATAACTTATCTCTCATACACCTAAATAATTAGACCTAGGAGAAAAGGTTGAATCCTCCCTCACACTAAACATGTTTTGGTCCCATAAGTGTGCTGCTTCTGGAGATAGTCCCTCCTGGCATCACCCAGAAGTCAGTTCTCTCCACGGTATCTCAGGTTTAGCCTCCCGAAGGAGACCTTCCCAGAACACTAAGCCGGGACATGCTTTTATATTTGTTCTCCTGGACGGGCATCGTCCTCATTGTCTCATCTGACCCAGAGACGGGGTATGTGTCCTTTTTCTAAAATGACTTCCCTGTCTTCGGCATTAACAAATGCTCATTTCCTAAGGGCTTCACTTAGTTGGAACAGTCAGAGTTTTCCTAACTTTACATGCCTCTAAAAAGGAGAGTACAAAGAGGTGGGCAATTAGGGGCAAAGTCAAAGAAAGGAAACTGAAACAGAGCAGGCCTGACATTCCCTCTAGCACGTAGAGGGGGATCAGAACCAATCTATCCCAGTGAAACCTGTCCTCCAAGTCTTTAAGAGCAGTTGCTGACCTAAAGTCATTTAACTGGCAAAAGGAGTCCCGTGTTTCATGGCATGTATATTTCTAAGTCTGAGCTGGCTAAGAGTCCCATTTTACAGAAGTTTATATGAAATCCACTGGAAGTCTTACTAAAGTCACTCCCTCTAGGGCTACTGTCCAAATCCAAGCAAGGAATACCAGCACATTTAGCATCTAGTTCAAATGCAGCATATACAAGTACACAAGTAGTTTTTATGACTATAAAATATCCCATTAAAGAAACACATAACCTTATAACACTTCCATGTTTTAGCATAGATCTACCAATAACATTTTGACCAACATTTTCACAAAACTATATAAAAGACAAAGCAAAAACAATTGCAAGCCATGTTAACGGTACTGTGAAACAAAACTGCATGAGGCAAAGCATGGTTATAGCAATGGGCAAAGACATATAAACATTTGGAACAGACGTCTGTTACCTAAGCAAGTCCCAATTCAGAATTTATGAAAGAAGAGCAAACTCATTCCTCCATCCAATGATCTCAGTGGGACTCTCCAAAATGATACAGGGAGAAAAACTGATATCGGTGGGTGACCTTCAAATGATAAAAATGATCTCTCGACCTGACCTGTACAAGTTCGTGTTCTGTAAAACTGAAGAATGAATTTTAGGAACAAATGGAGGTTATGAGCAGAATAGATTTATTGAGAGAAAGAAAGCTCCTGTCTGAGAGAGGGACAGGAGGGGGGCCCGAGTGGGTAGTTCCCCAATACTTTTCAACATCCATATAACCTTGAGTTTTTAAATATAGATGGATCTCTGTATACAGGGTAGCCATTTGGAACTGAAGGAGAAAAGAGGGCTATAATCTAAGTAGGTCATTGGATCCAGTTCATCACACGGATGAAGTGTAATGTGATCACATGAATTGATTATTGGAGGAGAGGTCAGGCAGAGCCTTAGGATGGTTTTACGTTGGTCCAAAGGGTCATGGAACTTCTTACTTATTTATGGTCAGATATGAAAGAAAATGAAGGAGACAGACAGTTTTGGGGCAAATTAAGGTCTTTGGTGATTAACTTAATATGCCAGTGATTCCATGTATTACAATAGTACACTTTCGTGAAAATTTTTCTAAAGAATAACTCACTGACAAACGTTTATTTTAGAATCATTAGGCATTCATTTTTGGAATGACAGAAGTAATGATAAATATAGTACTTCTATTGTCTATTTATATCTATCATTTAATTCCTAAAACCATGAAACATATATATGGTACAGAGTCTCACTATTCATTTTGGACTCATACTGGCCTTCCTGTCTCAGCCTCCCCAGAACTGGGATTACAGACGTGCACCACCATGCCTAGTTTTGCAGCCAGTACAGCACACTAAGAGGTGAGACTGCCACAGCATATGGTACCAGAGATTGAACCAGTGTCTTGCACTTGTAAAGCAAGCGCTTAGACAGCTAAGCTATCTCTCCAGCCTGAAACATGTATTATTATCTTTGCTTTACAGATATGGGATATGAGGGCCCTTGGAATTTAAGTAGTTTTCTAAAGTTTTTTAACTGGTGAGTATCAGAGTGGTGTTGGAAGCCAGAAATGCTTAATATCATTGTGCCTGTGATCAGTGACTTGTGTTCTTCTGTGTAATGTCTCTTTTCACAAAATTGTGGTTTTGAAACTTTTAGGAGTTGACTTCGTGCCACAGTTGGTACATCTCTTGTGATGTTTGATTTTTGGTATGAAGAGTAACACCTTAGTTTTTAGTGCATAACTTCCATATAAACCTCTAGATCAATGGGTTGATTTGTTCTTTGGTCAAGTTTGCATTTGTGGTCCCACCGGCCTGTATACAGACTGTCACATATGGAAGGATTTGCAGTGATGCCATGATATTCATGTACACCAATGGGAGATTCTCCTGCCAACTTTCTTAGAGACTTCTTACAATGTTAGAGTTTTAACCTTAAATGAACAGACATAGTACTCTTGAAGCCGCCCTATGCAGTTACAGTGCAGTGTTTCACAGTTTTGTTTCTTACATAGAGTACAAGCAAGAGTTGAAAGCAGAACCAGCACTGTGAGCTATTGATGGCTGTGATGTGAGCATTTCTGTAGAGCAGGTCATCCTGGTCTATCCAGTCGCTATGGAAGTGACTACTTCTCAAGAACAGTGGGAGAAAGAGGGCCACTAATAGGCATTCCTTAGGGAGCTACCAGGATCAGAAGCCACTAAGAACATTAGGCTGGGGGATGTAGAGCACCAAGTGACTTCTAATAGTAATGGTCATATCCAAGAAACCACATCTCTCCCAAAACTACTGAGAATTGATGCTCAGAAGCAATAGTCACTGGGAGGCCAACAACCATGAGCTTTGCTGCCAAAGTTAGTCAACAGAGCATCTGGCAGAGTAAACCATGTCAAGTCCTCAAAACTACAAAATAACCACCCTAATAGGACCACGTGAATGCCCTCATTTTCTTAACTTCAAGAGAGGCAGACAGTACCAAATATACCTTTTGTTTTTCACTGCTATGGAAACAAATTTCACCAAACTTAGTGTGATATGTTCAGTTCTGTTGATTAGATGCTCAACTTGAATCTCACTGGTTAAAAACAACCTATTCATAAATATGTTCTTTCAGGGTCCTGTAAGGAAATCTGTGTCCTCCCTTCCAGCTCCTAGGATTGCCCTGCTCTGCACCTCCCTCTTCTGTCTTTAGAGCCGACAGTGAAGGGGCAAGTTGTTATATCACATCATTTTAATGTCCTGCAGTGACCTTTCCCTCTCATTCTAATTCTTCAGTCTCCTTTCACAGGGGTTTTGTACAGCATTTGTGATATCCTGGGATGTTCTGTAACTCAGGTTATTCTCCTTACTTAAGATTTGCTGACTAGCAACCTTAATCTCACCTGGAACTGTGTCTTCCTTTGTCATCTGACTTAACTTTTACATGTTGCAGGGATTAAAACATGAGCATCCTGTGAGAATAAGCATTTTGCCACTGTACTTGTCTTTCAATATGAATCTCATTGAAAAGAGAAAACATTGTATTAAGAAATTGTAAAAGAACCAGAAATACTGGCTGGATAACCAGGGTAATTATAAAGACTTCCAAATAATGGTCTGTTAGGTACAATAGAAAGATAGGTACATGATCCCTCCTTGGACTTGAAGAGAATGGGTTGAAAAAGATTCTAAGTTGATATCTAAGAGAGGGAGTAATGACTTACTCAGAAAGGGCTTCTGTGAAAAAGTGTTGCTTGAGCTTAGGTGTAAGCAAGGAAGCAAGCCAGGTTAAAGACAAGCAAGGGAAATGAAACATTGAAAGAAATGTGGTAGATATGAGGATGGGATGAAGAAACTTTAAGGGTCATTGTGCAGAATAAAGCTAGAGAGAAAGGCGGAGTCAGATCCTATGGAGTTTGCTAACCATATTTATTGCTTTCTCTTTATTTTCTAAACTCATCAGATTGTTACTGAAGAGTTTATGATGGTTTGCATCTAGATATATCCCCAAACCTCATGCCATCATAGCTTTTCAGAAGTGGCTGGATCCAAAACGTGATGCTGGGATCAAGGGTGTTGATTACTAAATTAGTCTACTGATTGGTTTGGCATTTCTCTGGTTATATTTAAGTATGACCCCCCAGTATGAGTGTTATTCACCCTAAGGCCATTAGGCTGGATAAGATGTATGGGATAGGAACAGAGTCATTTGTCACTTGTATCTTGCTGCTCTCTTTCTGCCATGAACCACTGCTCCTCTGCAATGCCCTCTGTCATGCCACCCTGCCTTGTAGCCATTCAACCATGAACTAAAGCCTCTACAAACTGTGTGCTACAATAGAGCTTTTCTCCTTTAACTTTGGGCATTGGTTATTTTTGTCTCAGCAATGAGAAAAGAAACCAAAACAGGTTTGGAACGGAAGACTAGAAAATAAGCACATGATTATATTTGCCCTTTAAAAAAGTAAATATAAAACTTCTGTTGCTATAGGTTGGAGAATGGGTGGACGTTGCTGTGGGACTGGAGGAAGTCAGGGAGGTACTAAGGCATAGCTTTCTGGAGAGAGTAACTGGCTTCAATTTTACCAGTGAAGGAAAATGAACACATGGAAAGTGAAGCCACAGGTGCATCAATTGAAAGCAAAGATTCACTATTGGGAAATGATCTAGAGGAGTAAGCATAAAATGATTCTGAGTTTCATGGCTTGTGGAATTTGGCTGGGTGGTTTCTTGTTTTAGTGGTTTTAAATCTCTTCAGAGCCTTGAACTACTGGAGCCTGCATCTGTCTATCTTTCGAGGTCCCACCTACATCACCATCTCTATCACTTTCAGAGGCTTCTCCTTGCTCTGTGCTTACATTTAGCTCCCTTCTGACCCTTAAAGTTGGCCTCTGTACTCTGCTGTGGCTGACCACATTTCTTATTTCTGGGGGCCAAATTTATGGGATTCTTACTGGTATTTGTGCTTTCTGCTGACCCAACCCAGCAGAGACCTAGGACATAGAAATCCTTGATACTGCTGCAATGAGGACAGGGGACAACCTCTGGGCTTCATGGTTATGGGCCGTGTCACAGGGTTGTCTGAACACGCTATGTGCAGTTCTGAAGGATGCCTCTCTGTTTCTGTCTGCAGTCTTTGAGCTCAAGCCATCATTGCTGATTGGCTTCAAATTTTACAATGTTCAGTATTACTCTGGCTCCTTATTTTCATTGTTGCTGTACAAGGGCATGCTGACCTGTGTGATTTGTTCTTCTATTTGTCATTTTAATTATTGCATATTGTGTTGGCTGATGAGAGTTTCTAGCCTGATCATGATAATTCTTGGCCTAAGGAAATCTTTCTTTGTGAGGTCTCTAATGATTTAAAATCTAGCCTCAAGTATTTTATCAAAAATCTATCAAGAACTTATTACTGGTATATTGACTTCAAAAATATTATAAGCCCATGGAATAACAAGAGTTCCTTTAATAAAACAACTATATCAGACAATTTATAGTGATAATAGCCATTTTTACTGATCTTTTGCAACTCTGAAATTAGACATATTATACTTATTTTACAAATGAGAGAAAAGAGACTCAGAGCCATTTACAATATTATGTTAGCTAAGTAACCCAGAACAAGGTAAGCCATCTCTTTGAAGTTATATAAGTCATAAGTGATGGAGCTGACACCAAAGGTCTTTTCCTTCTACGCAGATCTGCTTTCCCTAAGGCAAAATTTCTACCTTTGAGAAAGATTGAATCTATGTGCAGCATAGGAATCTCTCGAATTCTTTTTAGTTGTTTTGGCACCAGAAGTTCTCACACTGCGCTACAAACGTGAAGAGACTTAGTGTAGGAAGATTAAACTGGTCCTGGTTTTAGTGTTTATTCTTTTAACACTGGAGCAAGTCTTGATGCCTGTGCCTGTTTAGCCAGAATGAGGGAATGATTGTTGGTGCTTTCGCTGAGCCAGTGGCAGCCTATACTTCTTAATCATCATCCTCATAGTCTCTGAGTCTAGGTCTCTCTTCTTTATGGACTATCCTTACCCGGAAACATTTCCTTATGGAATTGCTGAGCAATCATGGAGCAGTACTCCACTGACCCCAACAGCCTTATTACTGTGCTTTGCATTTTTGTTTAAATTGATTACTTCCCAAGTTTGTCCTCAGACCTGCTGAGTGAACATGTTTCTGATTACTTCCCCCCAGATTGATTAGTTGCACTTTTCTAAAGAGAATCTAATTTTCCTCTTTTCTCCCTGTATTTGTAATCTCATTAGATCCATTTGTATTAATTCTTAGTCTCCTGGTGTGTGCAACAGCTTCCAAATTTGTAACATCTGCAAATTTTATTAGCATGCTGTGTGCTCTGTCTTTCAGATCATTAATGCTAACCATCAATAATCCAGATGTTAAGAAGACGAGAGCTTCAAGCCAACCCCTGTGGTCCTCCACAAGATACCGTTCCACACCCGGGATGTTGCCATTTATCATCACCTATTATTTATGACCATTCTGCTAAGTCGACTTTCACGGGATCACATTTTGCTCCAAGTCTATTGGTCATTTAAAAGCAATTTCCCACTCACATGTAAGAAAACCAAAGCATAGATAGATTAAAGAACAAAATAAAAAAATTCTCTATTTTTTAGAGAATATCCAGGATACCAGGATATTCATCTTTTGCAAATGGGAAAGGGACCAAGAGATGGAGGGGGGGAAGGGCTGGTGGACAGGGGACAGAAGGAGAATTACACAGTGTTCTGCATGTGGACCAGCTCTCCATGGTGAATACAGTCATTACGTATTGCAAACATGTATTGACAAGAAAGACAATAAAATAATAACCTCTCCAAGTTATACCCTATATTTTAGCATCAAGAACATATTTTTGACACAATCTTATCTTTTGTCTGCAACTTATAGTTTGTGGCAATCTTCAAAACATGTTTGGTAAGAAAGCATTTATGTAACATTTTCTTATTCCTAACCTTTCTTCATATATATATATATATATATATATATATATATATATATATATATATGTATATATATTTAAATGTGTTTCATACAGGGTCTCATTACACAGCTCAGATTCATGGTGGTCCCCCTGTTTTCAGATTTCCCAGTGTTGGGATTACAGGTGTGTGTCACCACACCTGGACTGAGTGGCCGGTTTAATGTGCTTG
Organism: Ctenomys sociabilis; assembly: GCA_004027165.1. Classification (NCBI taxonomy): domain Eukaryota; kingdom Metazoa; phylum Chordata; class Mammalia; order Rodentia; family Ctenomyidae; genus Ctenomys; species Ctenomys sociabilis. The sequence continues at coordinate 16,142 of PVKA01006481.1, forward strand.
GGTGGCGGGGCCGGTGCAGCATGCGTTGCTGGGGATTGATCCCAGCTGCTGAACTTGCCAACCTCACTTCATAATCCCGCACTGATTTAGCTCGAGTGTATTTTTCACTGTGAAAAGAAAGCTAGTGTTTGTGTCACTGTAACATACAGAATACGAAATTTCTAAATTTAGATCAATAAGAACAGGAATTTGATGAAATTCTAATCTATCCTCCAGTACATTATACATTCATTATTTTCATATTCATTTTTTATTTAAATTTATCTTTACAAAGGACATTAAATAACCATAAAATATTTTATTAGTATAATTATTCAAGCATTGGCATCATATTTATGGTAGTGATTAGCTTCACTGTCATGAGATTTATTTTTAAAGACCATTGATTCCCTCATATGGGAAAACTTCTTTTTCAAAAACTTTATTCTTCCTAGGCCTCTTTCAGACTCTCTCTCTGTCTTTCTCTTTGTCTATGTCTCAGTCTCTCTCTCTCTGTCTCTCCCTGTTTCTCTGTCTCTCTCTGTCTCCTCATTCTTCTTATTTTTCTATTATCCTGTTTCTAGGATTGATGTTTTATTTAACATTTTCTAAATTCTGATGCTAAAGAAACCCACTGATTGCATTCATATTCATAAAAAGAAGTGCCATGCTCTGAGGAAGATTTACTCATAATTCATTAAAAATTTTTTATAACATTTTTCATATTGGAAGTACATTTAGAAAATTTAAAATAGCAGGCAGTAATCAGGACAAAGTATTAATGCATTACTAATGATTGTATTTTATATGCAAATAGTTCCATTCTTGAAGTATAGCTCTACATATTTTTAACTCATTCTGACATGGAGCCTTGAAGTAGACAACTTATAAGACTAATTCCATTTTAAATAGAAAGAAAATTGAATAAATTAATTCAGCTCATTTGTCCAAAGTTTTGCCACTGACATTTAAGAGAAGGTTTGAGAGTCATAATTGCATGTGCTCATGGGTGAAGGTAGCAGCTAAGATTTAATGATAGCATTGCTTTTTAACCAATTCTCTCTAGTTGAAAATGAGCAATACATAAAATATTGAAGTAAGAATAACTTGTTCTAAGTTTAGAAAGTGACAGTTTTAGGCTGGTACATCTGGTAAAGCAATTAAACAAGTATCTGAGTTCCTTCTCCTATCTTGTTCTGTTATCTTTCCTGAGAATGGAGCACATGGTCATAGTTGCTCTTTCTCTGGGCTTTACATCTGTATTCCACATAGAAGGAAAAATGAAATGGCAAAGGGTAAAAGAGCTGGAGTGGAGCTGTCATCTTTCATCAGGAAAACAATGGTTTGTCACAAAGTACCATGCTATAGAGTTCTGTTTACAAGTTCCCTTGTTGCAAAAGAGTTCAATGCAGTGAATGTTTTTAATACCCTAAACAAACTCAGGTGTGGTTAATAAGGTCAGAAGGAGAATGGAGTTGTTTGCCACAGACCTATGACATGTCAATCATGTACCTCCTATGTGACCTCTGGCCAGCGATGCACAATGTGCAGCACCAATGGCTCCTGCGTGGAAGACTACAGTCTCTCACTTTCCTACTGAAGCACCGCCTCTGTGTCTTACTCACAGTGGGTATCTCCATGCCATCCTGATCTGATGTTTTAAGGTGCAGAGGGCTCATAAACTTCTAACTACATGGAATTTTAACTAGCTTTCTTTTCCTTCTAAATACAATTCTTGGAGGGAGACCTCTGTAGATGGTGCTCCATGGTTATTTAGAAAGTTTCTTCAAAGAGAACAGACTTTCTCTCAATACCTAACATCTCCAGGAAGGAGTATTATGCAAGATTTAGGGGACTGGAAGAATTAGAATTGGAGCAGTGCATTTATTTACTAGCTCTCACATCTAGGATAAATTAATCTCTGCCAATTTTTATTTTATTATCACTACAGTATAACACAGATCACAATCCTTATCTTAAAAGCTGCTTGTGGTTAAAGCAAGGATATATGCAAAGAGTTTAATGCAAAATTACTTTTAAAAAATGGCAAGCAATGTTTGGTTAGACAAGCATTACAGAGGTGGGGGAAGAGCCATCTACATCACATCTCCCCTCTAGCACAGCAGAGAAGGTTGTCAGTGAGCCTGGCGTGACTCAGTCATGTCTAACCTACACTGAAAGCTGTGTCTGGGTCAAGTGTTTAACATTCATTAACTCCAATCCACAAGAAACTCAATCTAAGCAGAAACAGAATAGAGCCTTTAAGAAAATTGGTGGGGCTGGGGAGATGGCTCAGTGGAATAAATGCTTCCTGGCAATCCCTGGTTCCACCAAAAAAAAAAAAAAAAAATTGGTGAGGATAAAAAAAAAAAAAAATCAACATTTTACCAGATCAATAATGTTCTTAAGGTTAGGCCTTCTCATACTAACTGTAATTTGATAGCTTTGTCTGACCAGAAGCAATTGGACCTAATGAGCTGAGAGATGTAGGGCTCTTGAAAGCCTAGCTGTTGGAGCTCATGAAGAGTTTATTAAAAGCACACCAGAGCCTGGGTGAATGGCCTTTTATGCAAATCTATTTCTTCTTACCTTTTCAATACACAAACCTATTGACTTAATAGCACAAGAATAACTTTAAATCCAGAGACAGAAGAAAGATAAAACTTTATTTACTGCCTGGAAATCCTCTTTTTAACAAAATAAGGTACAGACAAGTCACACAGAAATTGATCTCATCAGAGAAATAAAGCCCTTCAGCTTTATTTGTGAACGGAGGGCAGTATAGCCTCAGAGAATAGTTGGGCCCTTTGGAACATTATAGCATTCTTCTCACTTCCAACTGATGCCCATTTCCTGTCAATGCAAGACATTTTAGGATGGAGACAGGGATGTATTTGAATCTTTGATTTTTAGCACAGAGCTTCCTAGGTAAAAACAATTTAACAAACGTTTAATGCAATGGATTCATAAACAAGATGAAAAGAGTGATGGGTATTTTATTGAAAATAAACATTCTATAAATAAGCTCCAGACTGAATTTTTGTCTTTATAATAACTGAGATTCAATGAATTTTTATGAAATTCACTAAGTTCAGCCACATAAAGGCCTCTCTTAAGTTACCTTATCAATTCTGCTCCCAAAAGTTCTTTTCAAATTAGCACAGTCTTTTTTTTTTTTTTTCCAGAAATTCTGATTCTCTCCTGTCTTTTGTACATGAGTAGATGGGCTGTGTTCAACCAAGAAATAGTTTTAAGTTGAATTTGCTTGTTTCCTAATTTTTTATGTCTCATTAATTGACTCATTCATTCATTAATCACTTACTGGATGATTTTTGTGCCTGGGATGGTGCAGGAGAAGAAAAACAACCAAGAAGCTTCTAAATGCTAAGTTAGAAAGTCCAGTATGGCCCTTTATGCTCTGCCCCTATCCCAAGCATGCTACCATGAATTGTTTGAATTGATATGAATCATTAACTGTGACATTATCCCCCAAAGAGCAGGCATGAGAACTCTGGAGAAGACTGTTTCTTCTCACACTCATTGCCTGTTTCCAGCCCTGTATTTGGCATTGCATCTTGAAAGTCGAAGGTCTTAGAACTCTTCTCTTCTCACCTGAGGGTCATTGCCATGCATGCCTCAAATAAATTTAATTGGCTTCAGGCCTTTCAACGGGGGTAAAACTTACCCTAATTGGAGTATTGGGGGAAGAAAGCCAAAACTAATGATATTTATACAACCACTGATGTTAATTTTAAATCCAGATTATTGTGTATGTCTGCCCCTATTTCTGATCAAGTTTTAGAGTCTTCATTTATGTGTAGAGTGGTTTTAGGAAACTATACAATTTAAATTTTCAGGCAACTTCCAGCAAATCAGAAAATCTGGAACTGACATAGTTGAAAACATATGCTCTATCTGCGTTCAAGTAGATGTAACAGATGTGTTCTCTCAAAATTGGGGTTTTCATTTTTTGTTGCGCAGTTTGAAATATACAAACTACTACTTGGGGTCTTTCTAACTGACGTATAGGAAGAAGGAGGGTACCATTGTGATTTAATTGTTGGACTCTCATTTAAGTTCTAAATTTCAACACAGGAGGTAATGGAAAATAACACATTGAAGAAACCATAAAGCACACAAGAATGCTGGGCCTATTTGAATACGAACATCTTGAGAGTAAATAGACTTTTTGGTGCTTGATTCTATAGTTAATGAGTACCCAGAGATATGGGAGAATGCAGTGAATTTCTTATACAAAAAATGAGGCAATTTGCCAATCCCAAGTATCAAATATAGGAAACGAAATTTTGCTGGAAAATTACAATGGAGGAATGCAGGAAGTAGAAAAATATTATTTTAAAAGGATCTGGAGAACAAAAATAATACAATTAATAAGAATGCTTTTATGAGATTATAAAAGAATCTATTATTATGGAGTCATCTTCAAATTAAATAGACACTTTAAAAATTAATCTCATTGCACTTTAAACTCATATGTTAGGTTATTTTAGAAGCTTATCAGGTCTGGTATGTTAAACCCATTCTTACATGAGATCTATACAATTATATTGGCAAAAATGTTACAGATAATGAATGTGCTGATTGATAATTCTGAGTAAACTGTGACTTATAAGTTAAATCACATCTTAAAAATCTTCGGGAATATCTTGATCCAAAGAAGTGTCTTAATGAATGTAATCATTACTGCCTTGATATTTCTTGTAATATTCTGTTACATGCACTGAAAAGTTTAAAAGGAAATAGGCATCAGATAGCTGTGTGAATGCAATTGCTCCTAATCTTAGTTTTGGGTTCTTTTTGTGATTGCATCAGGGCTAATTTTGTTTCCATATTAGAGAATAACCAGACACTCCTTATGGTTATTGTTCAAGATACAGCCTTTCCAATTACCGTTCTGTGCTATGTGCAAAGAGCATTATTTGTGGAATCTCTAAAGAAAAACCAAACAACCAAGCATCTCAGACTGAATTATATAAGAAGTCAGTTATATGATTCTGACTCACATCCATTCACAACAACTCAGTTGCATTAAAAATCAACAGTGAAAAATGTTTCTAACTGGCATGATATTGTGCAACTTGGAGTTGACCCAAATCTTGAGTTTATTTGAACTTTCTAAGCTCTCATTTTTGGAAGAACAACCTCTTTCTTTACCCTTCCTTATAATCATTTATGAAAATGATTTTCCTCTTTCTTAGAAAAGAAGAAAAGGCAAAGACATTTGCTTCTTTTCTTGGTATGAGGCACGAGTGGAAACCAGTGGAAGATTACTCACTCTTGACCAATAATCTATAACCCAGAGGAGTCTAGGTGGCATATTGCAAACCCTTGTAGCATGTAATTTCACAAAACAGCAATGTCTACATTTTTAATTTTCTTACAACCATACTTTTCTTGTTACATGTTTTATCCAGAGTGCACTAGATATGTTACTCTTTTCCAAAGTCTTTTTGAAAATGAATTAAACAACTCAGAAATCTGGGATGATGGATTCCTGTGGCCCATTGCTTCTATAAACCATCCATGTGTTTTAAAACATTAAAAACCACAGAGGAAGAGTAGTCATTATTTCTTTTATCAAATAAAATCTGAAACTACTCCTCTGTACTTCAAAACTGATTTTTTTTCAAAGATTCTGAATTTAATTCCTGAATCTTATCTCTGAGCTCTTTGCCTAATGTATTTTTAGTAACTACAATGATACGGAGTTAATGTCTACCATTTAATGATTGCCAGGCATTGAACCCATAGATTAACATATATATCTATGAATAATTCTCACAAAACTTCTTGTTAAAATAAAATAATTCTGAAGGAAGTTGAGCAGCTTCCCAGAGTCGCAGAAGCTGGAGCTGGGAACACATGTCCATGTTCTTGCCACATTGCTTGACCACCTGCTTCATGCATGTCTCATGAAGAAACCTGTTAATGGTTTCATAGGGCTGACGTTTCCATGAAGATGAGTTAACTTTACCACTTCATAACTTCTCTTCCTATACTTTACAGGGGATCAGGAAGTAGGGCACAAGCAACAATAATCATGTTTTCAAAAATGAATGAATATGAACAAGCTGAAAAATAAAAACAAACTTCTATCTAAAACCCTTTAAGATTTCAAAATGTTCTAATCATCACACCCAAAGATATATGCATTATATCATATTTGCAGTGAAGAAATCCTAACCATTAAAACTTTAACAATAGCAGTAGTGGCAATAATACACAACTTGCACTGTCTCCAAGGCTCTGATTTAAGCTTTTTATATGAATTGATTGGGATGACCCTCATAGCAATACTGAGATGCTAGTACTGTCGTTATTTTTGCTCGTTATGTAAGAAAACCAAAGCAGCGACTGTAGGTAATGTGCCAATAATCAACTGATCTTGGCAATTTGATTCGATCTCTTGTAAGAGTCATTAAGAATGAGAGTGGCCAGCTTCTCTCTTCTGTGCTTTAGATATAGTTGTCTCTGGAGTCATTTTGAAGCTCCTTGCCATATTACTGTGAATTTAGTGACCATGTAAATTTTTAAAAGAATTTTGGTCTCAGGCCTTTATGAGCTTGAAGATGGTAACATCTAAGTTGAAAGGCTGCAAAGGAGTATAATGCATGGTTTAGTTTGCCTGAAAAGCAGAAGACAAAAACCCAGTCACTTACTTTTCTGTCTACTCTAGTGGTGCTGATCTCCCTGCCATTTTCTCATCAGGTTCCCTTTTATTCCCATTTCCTGAACGTGTCTCTCCCACTCCCACCCTAAAGACCATCTCTATTATCCAGAAGGCCTTATGAATTATCTTTGACTGAACAGATTTAGTTCTAAGGTCCATTAATACTTTGAGTATTGGCTAATATGTTTGTCTGATCTTGCATTTGAATGCATTTCCCTAATATCAAATTCCCAAATTGTTTTAAATTCTCCATTAGGATCATTTGGGGTATTTAAAAATGTATGAAGGTTTGATGCCTCTTGATGTGAACCTGTCAGTCACTGCCAAAGTCTACAGTCAGAGGCTCTGGTGAGGAAGATCTGAGTTGCTGCTAGACTTAAATGGAGCACTATAGCGTGTTCAATGGCCTGAGTGATATTTTAACATGTCTTTAATTTAATGCTTTTATCAGCTAATTCACTTTCTTATCTATACTGTATTGGTTTCCTTTAGTGCAATAGATGGCTAGAATAAAATGGATAAGCAGAATAGGACAAACATTTTAAGCGTTATTCTGAGCTTCTGAAATGGGTACTAAAAATGAGCTTGAAGCTCCAAACAGTTTTCAAATATTATTTGGAAAAATAAGGAGAAATTATGTATACCAAACTTCAAAAAAGACTATTCTCTTCCAAATAAATCCAGAATATAGTTTGCTTTTAGACAACATCCAGAATAACTCAACAAGAACGGATGTGGCAGTCATCAGAAGAGTTCAGAAGTCTATTCTGAAACTCAAATGATGGACCATGCTGAGTTGCTAGCTACTTCACTCTTATTTTGAATTATAACCACAGAGAACCAGGCTAGACAAAACCAACAAACTGTGACATTTGAAAAATTTTCTTTAAAGGAGAAAGAAAAAAAAAAAACCTGGGTCTTTCTTTCCACTGCAATATGAGACCCAAATCTTTCAGGGCCATTTACTACTCCAAAAATAAAGCAATCCTGTTGGTAGCAATTCGGTCTTCACACTTGCTGAGATAAGTTTACTGATGCAGGGTGTTTGGATTATGCCTAAGTTAGACTGTTTGGGGAAAAATGGCTTCAATACGTGGCCTTAGTCAAAGACTTCAGCATATGTGGACCAAGTGGATATTTTCTTTGTAACTGTTACAATCATACATACTTCTGTAAGGCTAAAATAAATTCTTAATATACATGCTATCATTTAGCTTGTGCATTCCAGGTTGAATTTATTTTTAGCTCAGATTAGTGTCTGCAGTTGCTAACTGTTTTGTTTTGTTTTTTATATATTTAGAACAGGGTCTCCCTATTCTGCTTGGACTTGTAGTGATCCTTCTGTTTTTGGCCTCCAGAGTGCTGGGATTACAGGCAGGCACCATCATGCTGGGACTTGGTGGCTGGCTCAGGACTCCCAAGGGTAGGGCTGGCACAGCTTGTGTTGCCAGGGATCAAACCCCTGAAGTTACTAGTGTTCTGACAGCTTTGCCATATATCTGTCAGTTAATATTGTTTTGCAGCTCAAAAATTATCGGGGTATTCTGCTTTTCCCATACGACCACAGTGATATTCAGTTACTTTTAAATACGATGGTAAGGTGGAATTTTCAAAGTCATGAAATAATGTACATACAAATACTTTTAATTGTTATTACTATTTCCCATCAGTCAAGAAATAGGGATAGTCTTTTCCTGATGGGAAAACTGAGGCCAGGCCAGCTCAGTGCTCAGAGGAATTCAGTGAGGTGAGGGAAGAGAGTGGTCCAGGATTCTCAATCACATGTGGGTGTGCTGGCCGGCCAAAGACACCCCCCTCTATTTGCTCTCATTTTGAAGAGAGACACTTCGGTGGGTACAATACAGCTCTCAGCCATGGGTTTAGGGTATTATACTCCTCAGCAGGACTCCTTTTCATCCTGCAGAGAAATAGGCTTCCATTATAACCCTCAACTCCTGGCAAGAACACAGTTAAGGACTGAATTAAGCTATTGCCCACAATTGCAAAAAATTGGATGCAACGTCTTTCCGTTCCTTTTAAAGATATAATGACAATACATAAGGCTTACTTGAAGTGGAACAAATGTACTCAGCAGGCTGATGGGGGCATAAATCTGTCTGTGACAACCATAATAGAGTTATGCAGGCTACTGCTTGTTAATCAAGAGCTTAAATCTTAGGTGGAATAACCAAATTCTATTGATTTTTGTTTTTTGTAGATCAAACCCAACTCTCCCTTTCTTTCACAAATTTGACACTGTGCATGTTCTTTCTTTCTATCTGTCCTCCTGTTTGCTCATCTTTAATGTAAATGTACCTTATGGATTGTTGAACTTTCTAGAGACTCCTGCTGTGTTGATTAATTGCTAATGAATGCTAATGAAGGAGTGAGGTGAATCTACACTATGATGTATTTAAGGGATGATTGATTAGATTTAGCACTGGCTGTCAGGAGAGTACTCACCACAAGAACAACAAGTCCATAAATATGCACAGAGTACTTGGCGTCCCCCCCTGTGATTCTCTTGGCCTTTGCAGTCAAGTTCTTGGGTCCCTTGTATGAAAGGACTAACCTTTTAGCTTTTGTAACTGAAATAAATTTTCTCATGAAAATACATGGTGATTTTGCTAATGGCTTTATGAAAAATTGATCATCAGTAGCCATTTGGTTGTTAAAGTATTTCACAGATTTTTAATGGATAAAATGAGTTTCTATTACAATAAGCTCCACCAAATATGTTTGGAGTTTATGTGCCTATACGGAAAATTGACTTTCTTGACCAACAAGGCAATGTACAGTAGTTGATTAATAAATATTTACATATAAGTTCGTTTAGGAAAGTTACTGATGTGCTAAGATCAAGTTTGATGATCCTAATTAATTTGCTGTTAAAAGTGAATTTTGATTTCTTTTTATTTGTTTCAAGACAGGGTGTCACTATGTAGTTCAGGCTGGCCTCAAACTCAGTGATCCTCCTGCCTCAGCCTCTGAGTGCTAGAAGTTTAAGTGTGTTAAATTTAAACTTGGCTAAATTGCTTGGCTGCTTTCAGTACATGACTTTTGGTTCCAATACTTTGTTCATCTCCCGGAAGTAAAACTAGCTGATTGAATTCTTTTTCTTTTTCTGTTGAAGCAATCCTGAAATAGGTAAAAAACTGAAATTTAGAGGAAGCCAGATAGAACATAATGCCTTTGCCCCCTACTTGTTTTATGAGTCAGCTGGGAGAATAGGCAAGGGCTATAAGCTGATCATTATTATTCTGAAAGCTGGCATTGGAGGAGGTGTCTTGGGGATGTGGCAACCATCTGCTCCATGATGTACCTGTCAGGCAGCACCCCAGCACAGGTAGGAGCGCTGATAGCTCATGGTCTCTTTCAGGGGAGCCTGCCTGTGCACCTTACAGGATGAAATGTTGCAGAACATTTGCTTCCTGCAGGCAGGTACTGCCAATAAGGAAAGGAAAGGCTGAGAAAACCCAAGTCATCTCTCAAATTCACTAGTGGAGACACTTCCTCCCCTCCCCAGAGGAGAAAAGGGAAATAGCAAAAGACAGACAGGAGACTTCCTGCACTGAGAAGCAAAGTCACGGGACCATGTGGAAAGGGCATCACCCCAACTCTCTGTGCCGATACCTGTGAACTAAGCAATGACAGTGAGGACAGCAAGGTGTAATACTAAAACCATGTTTGAAATACCTGGTCTTCTAAATATGTATGGTTTCTAATGCCATATTAACCATTACTATACTCTCTTTATTTTTTTAAAAAAAGTAATAAAAGAAAATGAGAGACAAGAACAAAAATTTAAGGTTTTCTTTTCTTTTTTTTTTTAATCAGCAGATTAAAGCAACTACAAGCAGGCATAGGGGCTGAGGATTTGATCCCCGGGCCTGCCACGCTGGCCCCACCCCCGGGAAGCACCGAGACAGCGATTGAGACTGGGCGTGGTGGCACGCGCCTGTAATCCCAGCTCTTAGGAGGCTGTAAACAGGCGGCTCACTACGAGTCCACTCTAGTAGTGAGACCCTGAGTACCCTGTAGATGCTTCCCTAAAATAAAAATAGAAAGAATGTGGTAATATTTAATCATGTCTCATATTGCATAACTATATCTGTTAATTTGAGCAACATTTTGATAAGAATAGATAATCTATCAATCATTGTTAATCAGTTATTGTTTTGAAAATCTGTAATATATGTACTGTTATATGTTATCCTGTTTCTTTGTTTTTGTTTTTCTTGCTCTTGTTTTTACACTTCATAATTAAAGAAAATTATAATAAAAAGAATGTACTGTGCTGTAAGTCAATTAAAACTCACCTTATTTTATAAAAATGTATTATTTCCATCACAAGAGAGCAGTTTATCATAAGGAAGGTACCATGAATCACCAAAATTGAGAACAGTACTAGGTATACTTCAGATTTCAGAATTTCAGGGTTGAGAATTTTATAAAGTCAAATGTTATTCCTTGAAATGTTTGTCAAGGTAAAGAACTTCCCTCAACAAAAGAGTAGAAGAGCTGCCACTGAAGTTCATATGTATTCTCTATATGAGGTCAAGGTCAAAAGATTTTACTTAATGAGTTATTAACGCATAGGTTGTTGACTATTTTTTTTTTCTTGTAGCTATTTTGGCCTTGAGTTATGTTGTTTTATATTATCAATGTTTATATAAGAGACTAATGCTGCATATTAATAATTAGAGATCATGTAATATGGAGCTCTATCTTGCTTCTATACCGATGGTCAGGCTGCAGTGGTCTTTCCTAAAAGGTTTACCTTGGGGACATTTGCTTTGTATTTTTGGTTTGGTGTTTGGTGAAACCAGGGATGTCACTTTGAGGTACATTCTATCCTCTCTTGTTTTGAAGAGTTACAAAATGCTTAGTTGCCCACTCTGGACTTGAATTTGAGATCCTCCTGTTTCAGCCTGCCATTTTGTCCAAGGTATGCACAGATATTCAGCTCATCTGTGGGCTTGTTTTATCATATAGAAATACTTAAAAGTGTTACTTAGTTTCTCAGTTACATTGTTTCTGAGCATGTAGAATATAAATTGCAGCTAACTCATTCTATAACATTATTGCATTTGTTTTTAAAATTTGTAGAGTTGGATGTAGACCTTGGATATTGGCTGAGAGAAGATTAAAATACTAATCATTTCATATCCAGATATATTTTAAGTCCATGTTTTTCAACACATTATGGGGTCAGGGAGATAGCTTAGCAGTGTAAGTGCCTGCCTGGCAACTGCGAAGTCCTTAGTTCAATGCCTACTACAAAAAAAAAAGCATTATTTCTGTTGTTTCATTTTTGAGAAATTCTTTCTTATGCTATGTTTGGTTGCTTTTTTACATATGGCAGAGGATTTCTTCAATTGGCTCGCATTTTTATATATTGAAAACATTTTTATTGCTAAAAGTGAATCCATAGTTTTTAACTGTGTAACACACTGTATTAGTCAGTACTTATTGTTGAAATAGGCTTAACAGAAGATATAGAATTGCACAAGAATTTACCAGATTGGCTTACAATGGCCTCCCCTGGGTCAGGTGTAGAACAGCACAAAAGCGCTGTCTGTGCCCTGGGGATGCAAGAGGCCCAGTCACAGGCCTGGAGGTCGCTGGAGCGTGCCCTGCAAGTCTTTCTGGAAGGCCAAACAGGCTTCCCTGGAAGCCAGAAAACAATATCCAGGATGAACACGAAGATGGAGCTCCTCTGAAGACACAGAAGTGAAGTAGACCTTCCCTCTGCATTCTCTTCTATCCCATCAAACAAGCCAGTTGCTTGGTGCCACTCTGCAGGGTGTGTCCTCTGTCTTTAGTAGATCCCTTCAGCCACACGCAGATCCAATTTAGCTGGGTATTTCTTACTCAGGTTAACACAAAAACATCAACTGTCAGACACACGCAATATACGTCATTGATTATGAAGAAACAACTGTGTTAATAGGCACTAGTTTATAGTACAGACAATAGAAAGTGCTTAATGAATAAGACCTATTTCTTTTAAATTCAACTCAATGCATTTATTGCATTTTAATATTGAGTTTCGGTACTGTTCTGTTACATAATAAGACCAACATTTATTTTAAATGATGTTTTTAATTCTTGCTTTTGTGCAAGGCATTATTCGAAGCAAGAATTGGTGATTCAGTACAGCTGAAAAGCTTCTTTCTTATTTATTTAATATTTGAAGAAAATGAAAAATAATAGCAAAGACATTACAAATGTCTTTTGCAGAAAACATGTAAGATGATAGGTATTCAGCAATGGTTGTTATATTGCTGTCTTCAGTGTAGTTGCTCACTTACCAGATATGAGTTGATTTTTCCATGTATAACCTATCACTTCTGTTCAGATAGTGGCTATTCTAAGTACCATAAATTATAAAGATGCAATTGCCTTAATATAAGTATTATGGTGTAAATAAATTTTTACTGGGTATATCCTTCTGTATTATAAACAGAGCTTTCTTTTATTTATATAATTTAAGATCAGATAGTCACTGCTTGACAAGATCCTGAGTTCAATCCCCGGTACTGAAATAAATAAATAAATAATAATCAATGCTCGAATTTAAGGCTTTACATATGAATTTTGGTATTTTGTATAGCTAATCCACTTTGGTGTGTGCCTGTTTGATTCAACTATTTTTTTTTTTCCTGAGTAAAACAATCTTTTTGTGTGTATATTTTAATCTTTATTCACATCTTATACTATAATAAGTCCTTTTTTTGGGTGATTTTTAAAATATATACACAAAGTTCTCACACTCCAACAGTGTTGCTTTTTAGATACACATTTTGAAAACAATAGTATGAACTCCACAAATCTAGCACAATAATTCCCAAATTAAGTCAGATAAACATCATTGGTTTCTTTGGTTGAGATTATCATCAAAAGGAAAAGTTAATGAGTATATTATGTTAGTTACTTTTGACATCCATACAGAAGTTGTGATTGGAAAATATGATGAATGTTTAAAATTTAAAGACTGATTTCAGCAAAAGTTGCGTTGCCATTCATAAACCCAGTACACTCACTGTGGCTTTCAACACAGTTATCCCATCATTTGCCACCTTCTGAAGCACCTCTGGAAGTCCTCTTCATGGATGTCTTTAGTAGCACTGTCATGGTTGCCAGGATATCTTGAGCTGATTCAAAAACTTTCAATTTCACAGACATTTGACCATGGGGAGCATGAAGAGGTTGTGTCTATCATGAGGGGTACTTTATTGAGAGTGATAGATTACAATACATGTTTCTTGGTGATACATTCTTTAAGAATTAAACATTCATCTTATTTTCTTCCATTTTATTTATCTTTATTTTTTTAAAAAGAGAATAATATCATTTTTTTTTGTTCTGTTTTGAGAGAAGTTTCACTATACAACTCAGGCTACACAAGCTGATCTCAAACTCCTGGCATTCTCCTGCCTGGGCCTCCACGGTGCTACAGCTACAGGTGAGTACCTCCATGCCTGGACAACCATTGATCCTATATTTCAATCCCCCTTTGTATAGAAATTTGCCAATATTTTCCTAGTGCAGTCCACAGAATATTTCTCATCAGAAATTCTAAAAGACTGTCCATGGAATTTTATGTTACTGGAATAGAAACCAGTAAAATTGTTTGCATAATTTTACTTCTCAAATAGCTCTAAGTATTTTCTTTTGTTTGACCTTAAAATTCCATTAGTAGTTTCAATATTCCTAAATCTTTCATGATATACCCATGGGTATGGGCAGAGATCTAAGGAGATAAATAATTCCCTTCCTGATAGCTAGATTTATTTTCTGGTCTGACAATCTAAATTTAATTATACTGTAAACCAGTGCTGTATCCCTAATAACTTTGGAGTTTAATAATCTACCAAGTTAAATACTAAATAATTGCATAGAAAGAGAGAATAGTTAACAAATGTGGGCAATAAAGAGCTTCTCTCAGGTGAGTGCTGACACAGGGAATGGGGTGGGGAAATTTTTGAGGACAGGAATTACTTTAAAAGTTCCCTTAAAACTAGAAAGTTGATACTTCATTTTACATTGCAGAATATGACACGGAAGGTGTTTCATAGAAGGCTTTATTGCTGTTAGAGACGGGGGCATAGAAACAGAAAGAGAAGCAACTATGCATCCATGACAGCATAAAGATGTATTGTTAGCTGCACACAAATTTTCACCACAGCTCCAATTTTACAGGAGGGAACTGAAGTATAATACTCATTCCAAAACCAGAGAAAGACACAACTAAAAAGGAGAACTACAGGCCAATCTCCCTCATGAACATAAACACAAAAATACTCAATAAAATCCTAGCAAACAGAATACAGCAAATCATCAAGAAGCTCATACACCATGACCAGGTAGGATTCATCCCAGGGATGCAAAGATGGTTCAATATTCGAAAATCTACGAATGTAATACACTATATTAATAGACTGAAATCCAAAAACCACATGATCATCTCAATAAGCAGAGAAAGCTTTTGACAAAGTCCAACACTCATTCATGTTCAAGGTCCTACAGAAAATTGGAATAGATGGACTCTATCTTAACTTGATAAAAGCCATCTATGACAACCCAAAAGCTCATATAATCCTAAATGGGGAAAAACTGAAATCTTTTACTCTTAAATCAGGTACAAGACAAGGATGTCCTCTATTACCCCTCCTATTCAATATAGTTTTGGAATCATTAGCAACGGCCATTAGAAAGAAGGGAGAAATAAAAGAATAACAACAGGTAAAGAAGAAGTTAAATTATCACTATTTGCAGATGACATGATACTTTACTTGGAAGACCCCAAAAATTCCATCAAGAAAATATTAGAACTGATATGGAAATTCAGTAGCATAGCAGGATATAAAGTCAATGCTCAAAAGTCAACAGCATTCCTCTACCCAGATAACAAGTACACTGAAAGGGAGACAATAGAAACAATGCCTTTTACAATAGCACCGTGGAAAATGAAAGACCTTGGAATTCACCTAACCAAGGAAGTCAAAGATCTTTTCACAGAAAATTACAACATCCTAAGAAAAGAGATTATAGAGGATTTCAGAAAATGGAAAGATATTCCATACTCCTGGGTAGGAAGAACCAACATCGTGAAGATGGCCATACTCCCAAAATTGCTGTGCAGATTTAATGCAATCCCTATCAAACTGCCACCAACATACCTCCCAGACATAGAGAAATCATTCCTAAAATTTATTTGGAACCACAAACGATCTAGAACAGCAAAGGCATTCTTGGCCAATAAAGGCAAGGCAGGAGGCAGCACATTTCCTGACTTAAAATTATACTATGAAGCCACTGTGATAAAATTAACATGGTATTGGCAACAAAATAGACTTGAAGGTCAATAGAATAGATTAGAAGATGCAGAGGCATCTACAAACAAACTTAGCCTGCTGATCTTTGACAAAGGGGCCAAACAAGCTTACTGGAAGATAGCCTCTTTAACAAATGGTGCTGGATAACCTGGCTTTCTACATGGTGAAAACTAAAACTTGACACAGCTCTATCACCATGCATTAAGCTAAAGTCAAAATGGATTAAAAGATCTAAAAATTAAACAGAAACACTCAATCTCCTGGAAGAGAAAGTAGGAGGAACTCTTGAAGACATAGGAGTAGGTAAAGAGTTCATGAACAAACATATATTCGCATGGGAAACACTTGAAATAATCAAAACCTGGGATCAACTCTTGTTGAGGAGTTTCTGCATGTCAAAAGAAATTGTCAACAAAGTGAAAAGACAACCCACAAAGTTTGAAAAAAATCCTTACTAATAAGCAATCAGACACAGGTCTGCTGTCTAGAATACATAAAGAACTAAGATAGAACAGGGCCCTCAAAGACCCAATTCAGAAATGGGCATCTGAGATGAATACACACTTCTCAGAGGACGAAATTAAAGAAGCAAATAAATATATGAAAAAATGCTCCACATCGCTAGCCATCCATGAAATGCAAATAAAAACAACACTGAGATACCATCTCACTCCAGAAAGAATGGCTATCATAAGGAAATCAACCAACAACAAATGTTGGAGAGGTTGTGGGGAAAAGGGAACACTTCTCCAAAGCTGGTGGGAACGTAGGCTCATGCAATCATTGTGGAGATCAGTGTGGAGACTCCTCAAAAGAGTAACTGGAAATCCCATTCAAGCTGGCCATCCCCCTAATGGGAATTTTCGCAGAGGAACTGAAAATATTATATCATAGTGATACATGTGTACCTATGTTTATAGCAGTGCAATGTGTGATAGCCAAATCTGGGAAACAACCAAGATGTCCATCACATGAAGAATGCTTGAAAGAGATGTGGTATTTCTATATAATGGAGTATTACTCAGCTATGAAGCATGATAAACTTGAAGCATTTATATTGAAGTGGATGCCAGTTGAACATATACTCATAAGTGAAATAAACCAGACACACATGTGTAAATATCGTATAGTGTCCCTAGTATAAGAAGTCAAAAGAAGAAATACAAATAGAAATGTACAACAGCAACTAAAAACAATTGAGTCAGATAGGGCAAACTGAATGGCATATGCTGCAGGGTACTAATCAGCTTTTCTTCTGGATAGCTAACAATCTAAGTTCACAGATCAAAATTGGAGAAATAGAAGAGCCTCAAGACCAGCCAACATTTTGGCCCTAGCCTTTCAAGGTCATCAAAGACTCAGGACATAGGTGAACCTGTCCTACAACATCATGAAACTCAGTTGTGCCCCAAATTTTCTGATCAAGGAGATTATGGAGCCACAGAGGAAAGAGATTGATGATGAATAGTGCACCTGGGGAGAATCACATGGAGAGAAAACTTTCTCTCATGCTCTCACAGAGAGCAAACTGATCAAGCATTGGTCGTGACTCATCCGCATTGATGACACAAACGATCTACAGAGTAAGGTACAGGATTAGAATGTAAACCCTGAGGGGACTTCACTGACCTCATCAGAAACAAAAACTATATCTTTTGGTATATAATTCTTGATCTATCTCAGTCCTAATTATCCAGGAGAAAAGTATAAAAATGAGGTATATAACAAGGGGCCATAATAATAAGTTGAGCTGTAAATGACTACAGTCAACAACTTCTTCAGATAATTCACTATTATTGTGGAATGCTGGACTGTGTTGGAATGTGTTGCTGAGTTCAGGCAGCTAAATGGGTTTAATGACAGTGTAGTGCTCATCTTTGACAGGTCTAGACAAAAAAGGGGTATGCAAAGAAGAATCATGATGTGTGTGTATAAACAGTACAGTTAGGTTAAATATGCCATAACTTCATAATTCTATGAGAAGCAAGATTTGCGTTAATAGTGGTTGGACAGGATAGTATGTCGGCTTCTAGTACTATGGACAACCACTAGGAAGATAACAAGATAGAAAGTATTAATTATTGAATCTTTGATATAATTCAGCTATCAAGAATAAGTAAACAGCCACACTTTCTTAATTCACTGATTAGAGTCATCCGCTATAATAATGTCTGTAGGTATAATATCATGTATGAACCTTGTACAATACCAACACATTACAAAAACAGTTTGCAATGTATTAACTAATCAAGTCTGTCCCGTTAATTTGTCTTGAACTATCTCATTGCTGTTTGTTCTCCAATAAAAAAAATGGCAAAGAAAATGTAATTCAATATACATGATCAAGCTTCTTAAAATCTTTTTTGCAAACTAGGTCATAAGGATTTCTTATTTAGGTTCATAGAGGCAATTTAAGAAAGTTCTTATGTTTTTTAGACTGACTTTTTTATTATGTTAACAATTTCTGAGCATATAGTTGTGTAATACCAAGTACACTCACATTGTTGCACACAGTCGAACATCACCGAGTCTGCTTCTACACATTTCATCCCCTTATTGACACTTTAGAGACAGGGCGTGGTGGTGCACACCTGTAATCCTAGCATTTGGGAGGTTGTTAATGGGAGAATCACTACAAGTCCAATCTAGTAGTGAAACCCCAAACACTAAGATCCTGTAGATCTTCCCTAAAATACAAAAAAAAACCAAACAACTTTATGCTTATTAAACAATAGTCCTTCACTACTATCTCCTCCCCAGTCCCTGGTAACCTCTATTCTACCTAATATTTCTATGCCTCTGACTGCTTTATGAATCTGATGCAAGCAGTGTTATGCAACATTCATTCTTTTGTGCCTGGCTTATTTTCATTTGATGTATCTTCAAGGTTCATCCAGTGGTACTGTGTGTCAGAATTTCATTCTTTTTTGGGGCTGAGTAAATTTCTATTCTATTCATGGACATTGTATTGTTTTGACATTTTGCATTTTGTGACTAATGCTACTCTGAATAGTGACACATACATTTTTCCCTACTAAGAGGATCTTTGTACTATGCCAGTCCCACCTCCTGAGCTAGGCTGACTGTATGTTGCTTTGAGAATTTTTTCACTCTCTAATCAGTGTACAAGTATTTCCATTTGGATCTGTCCCTATCCGGTGTCCTGCCCTTTTACCTGTTTGTCCATCTTCTTCGACCCCTTCCCTATACCATCACATCCTCAGAATTGAAAAGCACAGAAGGGCACATCTCACATACACAGGGCATGGAATTTTATTAACAGTGAGACTCAGATAATGAGTTTATCTCTTCATTATCCCACATGTCACCTTCTAGATGCTATTGTCCCAGGCTTCTCATTAGCACCTTATTATTATGCTCCTCCATAAATTGTGTTTGTTTTTAAATTTCTCTGAAAAGTCCTGCTAACAAGTCACTACGTGAATCCCACGAACTTGTATTCATATAGCATTGGAAGTGTGTCTGAGAGCTCTCACAAAATGAAAAACTCAGCAATTAAGGGCCTGTGCCACCAAGTGGAACAAATAAAATGTAGTCAAGGAAAAGTGACCAATACACCCACACTAAATTTATTTTCTTCTGTTGCTGCTTGCTAATCCCTAATTGCTAACAGATAGGTGGGAGGATAAATTCCACAGCTATTGTCCTGGAAGAATATAATTTGAATTCCCAATTAATTATTGGTCTGCTGTGATATTTAATTTAGATAAAGTGACCCTTTAGAAAGCTTTTGTTTGACCTAGTCAAAAATTGTTTGTTCCAAAATCAGACATTGTAGACTCAATAATGTTCTTTACCCTTACCCCATCCCTCAACCCTATGTATAAAATAAGATATGTAAACAGCTACACTCTCTTAATTTACTGATAAGAGACATATGCTATAATAATGTCTCTAAGTATAATATCATGTATGTACCTTCTATGATACCAAAACATTATGAAAACAGTTTGCAATGTATTAATTTATCAAATCCATTTTGTCAGGTATCTTAAAACTGTCTCATCGATATTTGTACTTCAATAAAATAAAAATAAAAGATAAAAAAATCTAAAAAAATAAAATAAATAAAATAAATTTAATGTGGATGTATTGGCCATTTTTCCTTGACTACATTTTATTTGCTCCACTTAGCAGTACAAGGCCCTAATTGTTACATATATATAGGTAGATACAGATAGATATAGATATAGATATAGATATAAATATCATTATCAGAAATCAGGTACAAGAAGATGAATGAAGAACCAGTTTCAGCATTTTCTTCTGATCTTGAATGGCTCTCTCCTCCTTTTTACATGTGACATATCTTTGGGTAGGTGATGCTGGATCCTACCTCAGTGGATTCTTCTACTGAGAAGAAGAAGTGGAAATAGCAGATTTAAAAAGAGGAGCCACCCACAATTTCTGGACATCTGTATTTTCTGAGAAGTTGCTGCCACACTCTTCTATTAATGCTGTCAAAGGCCTGCGCTAGATCAGGAAAAGCCATGTTCTGCAGATGGCGCTTCTCACACGCCTTTTCCCAGAGCTGCAGAGAGTCAAGATCAAGCTTGCAGCAACACCTCCTCCTCTGCAGCTACACAGCTCTCTGGTGGGAGTGCATTTTAGCACAGGAACAAGCAGCCAGTTGAGAAACAGTCTTGCCAGAGCATGATCAAAAGCAGATTGACAGGAGATCTCCTAAGCAGTTCTCACACTCCAATCTGCCACCTTTGTCTCATGTAGAAGCATTAGAATTGCAGCTTCAAAGCCATTTGGCAGGATTTTTATCCCCCAAGAACTACAAAAACTGCTACAGATCCTACAACTAAAATGAAATATACCATGTAGGTACAAAGTTGGTCTCACTCTGCTGATTTCAGGTAGGAGCTTTGTTTCATAAGGGAGACTTCTCTTAGTTGTCTACTTTTTACACTGTCCTTGATGAACACATCTTGGAAACTGAGTAACCTACAGACTAATTCTTCTCTTTAAAAATAAGAAAATGGAATTTTTCTTCATGCCATTTAAAGTGTTCCTGTATAGTTTATAAGCCTATAGTGTAGCATTTGCTAGAAGGAAAACCTAAAATCGTTTTCAGTTACCTTTCCTAAAACAATTCTGAGGATAGTTCCAATTGCTTTTCACTCTCTTTGGTTATTTCTCTCAATCTAGAAAATCTTCATTGTTATTTGTTAAAAAAAATAATTAGTACAAGGAAATGTGCTAATACTATCTCACCTTCGCCAAGTGCTCATGATGCTAAGATTTACCATAGACATTCACGTATGGTTTACATACATTTCCTCACTTCTAGCCTGAAGAGCATTTGAAAACCCTGGCCAAGGTCACAAGCACAACGTGGCCAAGCAGGACTGAGTAATGGTTTGACGGCAGATCACAGCCGACAATGAACCCCACCATTGTCGTGAGTTTCAGTTGTTCAATTTTGTCAAATATATTTTTCTTATCATATTAATTATGAGGGTATGAATTTTTGTTCTTTGGTTACTAAGTTAGTGAATTACATTGTCAGGTTTCTCGATGTTAAGGTAAATTTGCATTCCTGGAATAGCACACACTAGATCATGATCCAGTGCTAGAATTAATATTTGGATGCTTTGTACAATATCTTTGTCTGTATATTCATGCACAATAATGGCCTATAGATTCCTTTTCTCAGGATATCTTTATTTTTTGCATGGAGTCATACTAACTGTATAAAGAAAGGAAGGCATTTTTCTTCTATTTTCTTCAAGAGTTTGGATATAATTAATGTTTGCTCTTTTAAATGGTCATTATTGATGCCATCCAGGAAAGGAGTTGCAGTTGTTCTATGGGAAGGCTTTCAACTACAAATTCAAATATATATACAAAATCCATATGGTCAGTTTCTAAGTTGTGCTTATTACTAATCATATTACTGTAGCTAGGATGTCATATCTATTGTAATTAGTTGTTCTCCCTTGTGTAATAATATGGTAAAGCTCTAGGGTAAGGACTTCACCATAGCCCTACCTCAAAAGACTTGGGAACTGAGACAAACAGAAATTAACATCTCACTCTCAATTAATTGGGAAGGTAGGATTTTGGGATGGACACAAACTCCACCTAAAATTGTTGAAATGAGAGCAACTGAAGTAAAGAAACATCTCTCAGGTAAAAAAAAAGACAACCATAATGAAAGAATTGCTCAGCATATCTAAAGATATAGACAAAAAAAGAGCATAAAATTTGATAGAAACCTTGAACAATACAGGAAAAGTTTGAATACCTAAAGCAGATTAAAGGACATATTAAGGAAATTAAAATTTTGATTGGAAGCTGGCAAAACTGCTTGATAAAACTGCAGATACACTCTCAGACCTTAAAGAAAGCATTGCAGCTAATGATTGTCTGAGGAAATAGCTGTTAAAAATGACAAGGAACTAGGAAATAACAATTCAGTGGTTAGAAGATGATGCAAAGAAAAGAAATGTAATACTGATAAATGTCAAAGAAAAAGCAGGAGTTAACATATGCAATATAAAAAGATGATTTGCAGAAGTAATAGCAAAACATTTCCCAAGCATGAGAAAAGATTCTGACATGCAGGTAAGTGAGGCATATAGCACCCTAATGAGCTATAACCATAACCAAAATAGATCTACAACCAGAGGCATAATAATCAAAATACCAGAAATTCATCATAAGAACAGAATATTAAAAACTGTTAGAAGAAACAGATCACCTATAAAATGAATCCCCTTAGAATCATGGCATATTTCTCAACATAAACCATCAAGTCAAGAAGAACTTGGAGTGAAGTATTTCTGGTCCTGCAATAAAAGAACATCCAACCAAGATTGCTACGCACTGCAAAACTATCTTTCAAAATTAATTGAAAAATAAGAAACTTCCATGTCAAAAAATTAATGGGAGAAATTTCATGAATCACCAAACCAAAGTTACAAAGAGTATGGACAGATATTCTAGAAAGAGACAAAAATGACCACAACTTCAAGAAAAACAACTGAAAGAAACCACCAAGCACAACAAGCAATTAAACAAAGGGAAAAACTAAAGAATCAACCTTCAGCAGGAAAATAATATGACATACAAATGGAAACGTATAACAACAACTAAAAACAATTGAGTCAGACAAGGCAAAGTGAATGGCATATGCTGCAGGATATTATTCAGCTTTTCTTCTGAATGGTTAACAACCTAAGTTCACAGATCAAAATTAGAGAAATAGAAGAGCCATAAGGCAGCCAACATTTTGGCCCTACCCTTTCAAGGTCAGCGAAGACCCAGGACATAGGAGAACCTGTACTTCAACATCGTGAAACTCAGTTGAGCTCCAAATTTTCTGAACAACGAGATTATGCAGCCACAGAGGAAAGAGATCAAAGTTCTATGGTGTCCCTGGGGAGAGTCACACAGAGAGAAAACTTTCCCTCAGTTTCTCACAGAGAGCAAACTGGTCAAGCATTGGCCATGACTCATCTACATGGATGACACAGACAAAGGATCTACAGAATAAGGTACAGGACTACATGATAAACCCTGAGGGGACTTCACTGACCTCATAAGGAACATAAAGTACATGTGTTGGTATATGAGTCTTGCTCTATCTAGGTCTTAACCATCCAGCAGAAACGTATAAAAATGAAGTACACACTGCAGGGCCATAATAATAAGTTGAGGTGTAAATGGCTATGATCAACAACTTCTTCAGATAACTCACTATTGTTGTGGATTGCTGGACTGTGTTGGATTGTGTTGTTGAGTTCAGGCACCTAAAGTAGTTGAATGACAATGAAGTGCCCATCATTGACAGGTATAGACAAAAAAAGGGGTATACAAAGGAAGAATCATGATGTGTGTGTATGGACAGTAGAGTTGGGATAGATAATGCCATGCTTCTACATAACTCTATGAGAGGCAAGGTTTGCACTAATGGTGGTTGGACAGTATATTATGTCGGCTTCTAGTACTATGGACAACCACTAGGAAAATAACAAGGTAGAAAGTATTAATTATTGAATCTTTGATGTAATTCAGGTATAAAAAATAAGATGCGCAAACAGCTACACTCTCTTAATTTACTGATAAGAGACATACAATATAATAATGTCTGTAAGTATAATATCATGTATGCACCTTCTATGATACCAAGACATTATGAAAACAGTTTGCAATGTATTAATTTATCAAATCCATCTTGTCAAGGTATCTTAAAACTGTCTCATTGATATTTGTACTTCAGTAAAACATAAATAAAAAAATAAAATAAAATAAAGGAAAATAATATGACAAACATAAACCAATATATATCACTGCTGACCATTAAATTAGATGGCCTCAATTCACCAGTCAAAAGAGGAAGACTGGCAGAGTGGATCAAGAAACAAAATCAAACTATATGCTGCATTAAAAAAACACATTAAATTCAAAAGGAAATTCGTAGACTGAAAATAAAAAGATGAAAAACAATACTCCATGCCACAGGAACCCAGAAAAAAGCATTGGAAACAATCCTGGTTGGTGACAATATGAACCTTAAAGTAAGAATGGTCAAAAGCAATAATAAAGAAGGTGATTACATACTTGTTAAGGGAAAACTGCAAGAGGAAGAGATAACGATCATAAATATGCATATGTAACAAATATGGGAGCAGCTAACTATATAAGACAAATATTAATAGACAAGAAAAGTCAAATAAGCAGTAATATAATTGTTACAGGGGACTTTAACAACCCTTGTCACAAACAGATACATCAACTAGACAAAGAATCTGTAAAGAAATAACAGAACAAAACCAAATTTATGAACAAATGGATGTAGTAGATCTTTATAGTGTTTTACTCAGCAATGTCAGAATATACATTCTTCTCAGCTGCACATGAAATGCTCTGAAACTAGACTATGTACTAGACATAAAGCATGCTTAAGCAAATACAAAGGAATTGAAATTATCCCATGCCTACTATCTGACCATATTGTAATGAACTGGAAATTATTGACAAAACATATCACAAAACTTTCACAATATACCTGGAAACTAAATAACAACCTCCTGAACAATCATAGGTCACAAATAAAATTAAAGAAGAAATTAAGCAATATTGACAATCAAATAAAGATGCACATACAACCTATGGGAACCTGTGGGACTAAATGAAAGCAGTCTTAGGAATATGCATAGTGTGAAGTCTTACATTAGGAAAATAGGACCAGCCCAAATGAACAACCTTATGCTGCACCTCATATCCTACTATGAAAACCAGAGGAAGACTCAACCAAAAAAAAAGAACTACAAGCCACCCTCCCTAATGGACTTAGATGTAAAAATTCTCAATAAAATACTAGCAAACAGAATGCAGAAAATCATCAAGGAGATTATACATCATGACCCAGTGGGATTAATCCCAGGAATTCAAGGTTCAATATATGCAAATCAATAAATTTGACAAAGCATATCAACAGAGCCAAAGACAAAAATCACACGGTCAACCTCAATAGATGGAGACAAAGTTTTGATAAAGCCCAACACTCATTCATGACAAAAACCCTACAGAAAATCAGAATAGATTGTCTTTACCTTAACCTGATAAAAGCCATATGTGACAAACAATAGTAACATAGTAAATGGACAAATATTGAAAGCCTTCACTTTAAAATCAGAAACAAGACAAGGATATATCCATTATCACCACTCCTATTCAATATAGTTCTGGTAATATTATCCAGAAATTACACAAGAGAAAAGGAACATGGATCAGAAAGTAAGAAGTGAAATTATCATTATTTGCATATGACACGATCATCCACAATAGAAGACCCCAAAAACTTCACCAAAAGACTTCTGGCTTTAATGACCAAATTTAGTAGCATCGTTGGATACAATGTCAACACTCAAAAATCAATAGCATTCCTGTACACAAATAAACTCAGTGAGAGACAAATTAGAGAAACCACATCTTCATAATAGCATCCAAATAAATGAAATGCTTAGGAATCAATCTAACAAGGAAGTAAATGGATGCAAGCAGTCAACATTACAGTACTCTGAAAAATAAATTGAAGAGGATTTCAGAAAATGGAAATGTGCTTGTGGAGAGGAAGAACCAACACTGTGAAAATAGTCATGCTTCCAAAATGGCTGTACAGACTCAAAGCAATTCTGATGAAATTACTATTAGTAAAACTTGAAGATATAGAAAAAAGATTCCTAAAATTAATCTTCAATGAGAAAAGACCTAGAATAACAAAAGCAACCCAAGGCAAAAAAGGCAAGGCTGGATGCACCACAATTCCTGACTTCAACTCACACATAAAGTTCCTGTAATGATAGCAGCATGGTACTGGTAAAAAATAAAACAAACAAACAACATACCCAGGGATTAATGGAACAGATTAGAGGACAAAATTACAAATACTCTCAGCCACCTTATCTTTGACAAAAGTGCCAGACATATTCACTGGAAGAAAGACAGTCTCTTTAATAAATGGTGCTGCTACAACAGGCTATCCATATGCCAGAGACTAAAGCTAAATCCCTGCACCATGCACTAAACTACCGTTAAAATGGATCAAATATCTAAATATTAAGGCAGAAACACTAAATCTACTCGAAGAGAAAATAGGTATAAATCTCGAAGATACAGGGGTAGGCAGAGTTCATGAATAAAATCCAAATTGTGTGGAAAATACTTTAAAGAATCATGAACTGGAATCTAGTCTTATGGAAATGATTTTGCATGGCAAAGAAATCACCAGAAGAGTAAAAAGAAAACTCATGAGTAAGAAAAATGTTTAGTCAACTGTCTCTCAGACAAAACAACTTCTATCTAGAACATATAAAGAATTAAAAAATCAGGCTTATAAAATTCAAAGACTCAATCCAAAAACAAGCATCTGAGATGAATACACAGTTTTCAGATGAGGAACTACAAATTGCAAATATATGAAAAAATGTTTGACATCATTTGTCGTTTGAAAGATGCATACTAAAACAATACTAAGATTTCATATTATCCAAGAAAGAATGGCTATCATCAAACAACCAGCCAGGAACAAATACTGGCAAGACTATGTGGAAAAAGGAACACTTCTCTACTGTTAGTGGGAGTGAAAATGGGCAACCTCTGTGGAAATCAGTGTGGAGATTCCTCAAAGCATAGTATTAGAGGTCCATTCAACCGAGCTAGTCACCTTCCGGGTATATTTCTGGTATTGAAACATTGTGTCACAGTGATATATGTGTATTTATGGTCATAGCGGCACAATTTGTCTTAGCTAAATTTTGCAAACAACCCAAATGCCCATCAACTGAAGGATGCATAAAAAAAGATGTGATATTTTATGCAACAGAGTATTACTCAGGTATAAAGAAAGATAAGCTAAAGGTGTTTATACTAAATGGATGCAGCTAGAGACCATAGTCGTAAGTGAAATAAATGAAACTTGCATGTGTAAAATCACATTGTCTCCCTAGTATAAGAATCTGCAATAGTAAACAAAATCCAAAACATACAATAGACATTGTGAAAGGGAAAACGTCTCAAAAACTGGGATGAGCAAAAGGAGAAGAGAAAGCAAGAAGGAAAATACATGTGCACACATGCAAGATAGCTAGGGTAATTATACTACTAATTGCTGTTGGTTTATTGAAAGGAAAAGTTAATGCTTAAATTTCTGTGAAGTTTTGCTTGCCTATACCTGGTAATCTGAACACCCATTTGGGGGGATAACAATGCAAAATACAAGAACCATTGTTGATTTCCTATCATCTTGAAATTCTGTATCATAGTTAATATTTTTTAAATTTTTTATTCTGTTTAAATTTTATCCCCATAACTGACACTGAAAAAGAATGTACAAACTACAGTACAGGGTTTCAGGCTAAATCCTGAGGGGAGTTGACTGACCTTGGTAGATACAAAAGTGACGTTTCTTATTATATAGGTCTTGCTTTATCTTGGTCTTAACCATCCAGCAGAAAAGTGTAAAAATGAAGTATAAAAAGTAAAGCCATTTTAATGTGCGGAGCTGTAAAAGCCTCAAGTGAACAACTTCTGACACTGCCAGTCCTATGGATAACCCACTACTACTATGGACTACTGGATTATATTGGATTATTTTGCTGAATTCACGCACCTACAATATTTAAATGGCAATGGAATACCTTTCTCTGACAAAACTAAAAAAAAGGGGATCCAATGAAGACCATTTAGTATCTGTATACACAAAATAGGATAAGTATATAGCTACATTTTCTTATTTCAATGAGAAGAATGATTTGTACTAATAGTGTTTGGGCAGGATATCATGTCTGCATCTTGTACAATGAATAATCACTATGAAGACAAAATATACAATGTATTAATTATGGAAACTGTCCTATTAATCAGTTTTGAAACTGTCTCATTGCTATTTGTTTCTAAGTAAAATTAATTAGAAAAAAGCAAAAAAATAAATTTAAAAAATTCTAGATAAGCATCAGCTGTATTAACCTTTTTAAATAATGATGTTTTAAAAGATTTTCATGGATTTTTACTTTTTTTTTGCTTATTTTCACTTTCACAGATTTTTTTCTTACCTTTATTATTTCTTCTGGCTTTGGTTTCATAATGCTCTTATTTTTCTAGGGTCTTGGCTATAAATAAATTAATGTCTTGGAATCTTTATTCTCATTCAAAAAATTTACTCTCTATGGTTACAGATGAATTTCTCCTTATATATTAGATAACGTATTTACAATATAATTATAGTATGTAATTGTATTATGATTATACAATTATATTATCATTATATTATACATGATATAATATATATCATATAATTTCAATATAATTTTTATATTAGAAATATTTTCTAATTTGATTTTGATTTTTTTCTGACCTGAGTGTTATTTCAAAATTTGTTGGTCCGGCATGCTTGTGCCTGCCTGTAATCCCAGCACTCTGGAGACTGATGCAGCAAAAACACCACAAGATTGAGGCCATGTATCTCCACTTCCTATTATTTTTTTAAATTTTGTTTTTTATACTTTTTGTTTCTAATACAACAACAATCATGTGATACTTAAGCTTTTGTGTCTGGTTTATTTCAGTTAATAGTTTGTTCTCATTCTTGCCTTGAAGTATTTTATTATCACAGTTTCATTGCGATACAGCTTTATGTGATTTTCTTCATGTTTTTTTTCTGCTGGGACTATATTGAATTTCCTGGATTTGACAGTTTAATATTCTCATCAAATCACAAAAATTTGGCCATTTATTTTTCAAAAGATTTTTCTTTTTAACTCCTTCGCTTTGAAATTTTAATCACATATGTATTATAGCACTTGGTGTTATCTCACATGTCACTTTAGCTCTGTTTATTTTTCTGTTATTTTCAAGGTTCATTTCAAAGACTCATGCCTACGTCATCAGGTTCACTGTTGTTCTTATCTACTGCGAGTTCCACCTATTTCTTCATAGGCATCCTTTTACTTTCCATCTGGGTATTTTTGTATGTTCAGTTTAACTTACTTGTTCATGTTTCATCTGACCTCTTTTAGCATATTTGTGATAGTCATTCTGAAATCATTCACTGCTTTCATCTTCCCTGTCATTTCTCAGTCTGTTTCTCTTGTATCTCTCTCCGTAGAGTTCCATTACTTTTCATAATTAATTGTTTCACTGTTACCAAGATTGAAAAAATGCTTTCAGCATTCACACATTTCATTCTAGTACCCTTGATCCTGTCAGTGCACCAAAAATCCACTCAAGTGTCTGCGACATGTATGCTTCTGCATGTCTTCTTTTTGTCTTAGTATGTTAGCCAGCTTTCCATTGCTGACAAAACAATACCTGAAGTACACAAATTAAAGGAGAAGTTGTATTTTAGCTCAGAATTTTAGAGGGTCTCAGCCAATGCTCATTTGGCTACAAGGTGGAAACCTCATGGCCCAAAATACATAAAGCAAGAAGTTTAGGGTGGTTTTGTCTGGATCACACTTAGTAGAGGTTTCCATCCATAATCAGTTGTTTCCAAGGCAGGGTGGTACAACAGACAAGAATTGCAGGGGAGAGAAGGTCCATAGTGGACAGAAGATGGCCTCAAGGGCAACTGCTGCTCTTTCCACCCTTCATACTTCATTCAGGCTACTTCAGGCAGGCAGCATTCACACATTTCATTCTAGTACCCTTGATCCTGTCAATGCACCAAAAATCCACTCAAGTGTCACACACTCTAGATTCAGCCACTTCTGGAAAAGCCCCCGCTATAGCTGATTGAGGCTTTGTGGGGCCACCTAGACCCAAGCTATACCAGTGACAGCAGAGAGCCACTCCGGTCTTATCGCTGGAAAATGGAGCAGAGCAGAAGAGGCTGAGCAAGAGAAAAGAAAGGCTCAGGACAAGATAATCCCTTCAGTTCTACTAGAGTATTGAACAGAAATGGTAGGACATGAGCATCCTTACGGAATCCCGGGAGAAAGAATTCGTCATTTCATAGTTACACAACATGTTGTTAGTGTGAACTTGTATAGATGACTTGAACAGTGTTCTGAATATTTGTCATAATTGGCAGTAGAATTTTAATGTAATTTCTCTGTGTCTTTTGGATTATTTGTATACACACAAATAATGAAAGATTTTATGCTGTTTTAAATTATTATAGTAAAAAATATATATGAATTGGTATTCAAATATTATACCAATTATACATTTCTGGTATTAATTCATTTGTGGCAATGGATCCTTTCTGAGTAAATCCTGCATTTCAATGGCTATTTAGGGGTCTGGGGAGATGGCTCAGTGGAATAAGCACTTCCTTGGCAAGTGCAAGTGCCTGAGTTCAATCCCCAGTTCCGCCAAAAAAAAAAAAAAAATCCTGGGTTTTCAATTGTTATTTAAACAAAATTGCTACACAAAAGATATGACCTATATTTTTCTTTTCATTCTTTGTTCCTTTTTCTTTCTCTATTTTTTTCCTTTGGAAATTTCTTTGTCATTTTAGCATTAGGGTTAAATTGATTTTATAAAACTGGTGTAGAAAGTCTTTGTACCATCTGTGGTTTTTGGAATATCTTAAGATTGATAACATTTCTTCCTTTAGTATTTCATAGACTTCATCAATAGAACTACCTATTTGGAATTTTTCTTATATGAATAATTTTTAAAATAATGATTTTGCTTTTCTTAATGCAAACAAGGCTATACACATTTTCTTCATTTTTTTCTTCAGCTCATTCAAATTCTTAAATAACACAAAGAGGTTCATAGTCATCCTTATTTTATCTCTTCAGTTTTATAGGATTGCTATTAAGAACACTTCCATTTTAGGTATTAATTCATGCCTCTTTCTCTTTTTCTTCATGAATTTAAGTTTATATGAAGTAACTAACTCTGTTCAAAGAATGAAATTATGTCCTTGTCATTTTATTTTTCTTGCTTGTTTCATTTACCTTTTTCATTGAATTAAGAAAAAGTTTTCATGATGGTAAAGAATTACTAATTATTTCCTCATCTTGCTTACCCTAAGAGTATTCTATTGCTTCCAGAATTTATTATTGTCTTACACAAATATGTATAGCTACAAATTTCCATGTAACATTGATTTTTCTGCATTTTTCATTCATTTAGTTAAGAGCAGTTTTTATATTTATTTTCATGTCACTAATTTACATATTATGTTAGTTAGTTGTTCATTGTAAAGTATATAAATTTGTTTAAATATTTTCTTTGTAACAATTGATTTGTAATGCATGATTTTATCATGCAGTTCTTGACTACTTTCTTTTTAAAAAATTTTATGTATTTGGTACAGGCTCTCACTACACAGCTCAGAGTGATCCTTTTGTTTCAGCCTCCTCAGTGCTGGGATTATAGGCACGCGCTAGCAGGCCCAGAATCAGTGGCCAGCTCAGCACGCCCAAGGGCAGGGCTTACACAGTGTACAGGACTGGATATTGAATACCTGTTTGCTGAGCTATCTCTCCAGTCCTATTTTATTACTTTCGAAGTCATTGCAACTTGTTTTATAACCTATTTTATTTCCTATCTTAGTGAAAGTTTTATATGCCCTTGAAAAGAACCTTAACATTTTAAATTGTTGGGCTCAGTGCTCTATACTTGTCATCTAGCTCAATGTGCTTAATCACGTTGTAAAAATCTTTCTTGTCTTCATCACTGCATGCACATTCTGTGTATATGAGCTAGAAATTTCCAAAAGAAATGTGTTAAATCCCCAATAACAGTTATAAAATTTTAATTTTACACTTGATCTTAGTCAAAAGGCCAACAAGTGATAAAACTTTTATATTTAAGTTGTCTTATTTTTCCTTAGAATCTGTTAATATTATGTATTTTTTGATGCTCCATTTTTTAGTATACACATATTTACAATTGTTACATTTTTCATGTATGCTGAACTTTAACCATTATGAACCTCACTAAAGTTCATTTTACATGATATATGTTTTGCCTATATTTTTATTTTCAGCTTTTCTGCACATTCATGCTGGAAGTGGGTTTATTTTCAATAACATTCAGCAGAGATTTGCTAGTTTATCGATATTTTTTACATCTGCTTTGCACTTGTGTTTATTTTATTAATATTTAATGTAACTTTAGAGGTAGTTAGGTGTTGATCTATCATATAGAAGTTGTATGCTTTGTTTCCCTTTGCTTTTTGTTTCCTATTCTTTTTTCCCTGGATTGAATTAATACTATTTAGAATTTCACTTTAACTTAGTTATTAGATTTTAAAAACTATTCATCTTTGCTTTAGATGTTTTAATATCCCTGGGGATGGAAATGTACATTTCTAACTATTCTTGGTTGACTTAGAATTAAAATTTTAATTATTTTAATAAAATAGTTAATATACATAATTGCTTTAATATATTTTGTGTCACTTGTTTTTTATGCCAAAGTTGTCATATATAATACATCTATATGCATTACCATCTCTTCAGTACAATGGCATAAACACTGATGTATCTTTCTTTCTCTCTCTAGCTAGGGAGAGATAAGATTTGTGTAAGTTGGGCCTTATTTGCTACTTTCTTGTCATTTAGTTTTTCCTTTCTTCAGTTTTAAGAGAATTATTTCGTCTTATCAATAGTATCAGCTATATGGATCGCTGGTATTTGTTTTTGAAAGATTTCCACTAAAGTGATCTTGATATACAATCTTTTATGAATTCTGTTTATCATACTCCCTTAATATAGCTTAAGTCTATGGTGATGTAAAGAGATAATTAATAAAAAATTGACAGTTTCCATTGTCCTATTATTCTATATATTTCTCTAGTGAGGCACTCTATAAAGGAATTTCATCAATGTATTTCTGGTAGAGGGATAAGCACAGTGTTACTCTATCCTAACATGTAGTACTCTACCCTCTAAAGAGGGAGAGTAAATTAGATTTAACACTACTGTTGTGGTTGGTACTTTGTGTCAACTTAAGCTGTCAAAAGCTTGGCTGGATGGCCTGGGCAATTCCACGGCCTAGGGCATAAGAGGCCTTCCCTAGAGTGACGCAGCATAAAAGGGGTACATAAACGGGTTGAGGAAGGCTTCTGCACACCTGCTTCCTTGCAGGAGTTCGGAGCTTCGCAGCGCCACTTCCTCAGAGGATCTTGATTTTTTCAGCCACCACTTTAGAAGATCTTCACAGCCACAACCACTTCCTTGGAGGAGGGGAGGGCTGGTCTTTGCAGTCAGCATAAAAGGAAGAGAGAGAGGCTTGACAGACCACACCTGCTGCTCCTCCTCTGCTCTTCGTTATTTTCTGCCGCCATAACCTGCTGTCCTCTGCCTTGGAGCCTGCAGAGTAAATACTAACACCTCTACTAACTGTGGGATAAGTAAACCCACCTTTCTTCATTTTGAGTGTCAGATATTTGTCTCAGCATTGAGTGAAAAGTATTTGTGTTGTTATAATTTATATCTAGATTTTACCTAAAGCTCCATGGGATCACCAGTCACCCTTGGATGGCGATTACATTGCACTACAGGCATTATAACTGAGTTGCTCTTAGGACGTAGGGTCTGATGAGGAGACGCAGATCACTGTGGGTTTGACGAAAGGCTCTGTCTCCCCTTCTGGCTCCTCTGTAGATTCTTTACTTCCTGGCTTCTGTGAAATGAACAGCTTTCCTCTGTTACACCCTGTGCTGTGCTGTTCTGCCTTGTAGCAGGCCAACTAAGGACTGAAATCTTTACAAATGGGAGCAAAATGAACCTTTCCTTCTTTAAATTCTAGCTTTTGGGTCTTATGTCTTAGCAATGGGAAAGTTAGGAAGACAGACAGCTCTAAAGCATGATGTGTTCTAGCAAAGGACCTAAAAGTGACAAAATCCTTATGAGTGCTTACTGTTTTAGTTAGACTTATAGTGAATTAAGAAAAGAATATAAAGATCTTTCTTTTTAATCCTGTGGAGGTACAATAAGGACAAATTCATTTTATGTGTTTAATGGCTGAGCTGTAACTGTTGCCTCTCAAAACCAAAGGGATTTTAGGCATGAATCCTTAGTAGGCGTAAGAGAAGACCTTAAGCTAAGCAGTGGGTGAGAAAAGTTCAAGAATTCCCTCACTTTTATTTTCAAGCTTCATAGATATCTTGAACCTTCAGATACCCGATCTATAAAATAAACCACTCTATCTTTTAGCAAACTCACATAAATAAACTTGCTCATGTCCAACCAGTGAGAGATAGGTAGTGATGATGGAATTCTTTTCTACCTCCCTCAGTGTCAGAACTCAATCTATATGTTGGCACAAGTTCAGATATTCATTAGTAACTCAATATGTATACATGTGCACACAAATAGAA
The DNA here is from genome assembly GCA_004027165.1 of Ctenomys sociabilis. Classification (NCBI taxonomy): domain Eukaryota; kingdom Metazoa; phylum Chordata; class Mammalia; order Rodentia; family Ctenomyidae; genus Ctenomys; species Ctenomys sociabilis. The sequence continues at coordinate 50,970 of PVKA01006481.1, forward strand.
ATACATATACATTGCTGGACTTGTGAAGTGTGGCCTTATCTCCACTTGTCTTTTTTCTCACGGTACTGAGATGAACATTCAGAACAAAGATTTACTCCATCAATCTTATGTTCAGTTAGATTAGGATCTCTCCATTGTGCATGAGTGTGTGTGTGTGTGTGTGTGTGTGTGTGTGTGTGTGTGTGTGTATAAGCACAGTTGTAGATCTGGACTCTTCCCTGAAGGTTCATTAAAGGAGAGAAGAAGAGCAAAGTTTATAGAATATGGATATATATATATATATATATATATATATATATATATATATATATATCTTTAAAAGCCAGAATACTAATTTCAACAATAAAAATGTATGCCTAACTTCCACAATGCTAATTAATAAACACTTGCAGATTTAAATAAAACACTTTCTGTAGCCACCTCTGGATTTCTGATTAGTGTACAACTAACTGTCCCTAGGGCATAAAGTTAAATTAAGCACACACATATGTCTTCCATTTAAAAGTATTTTTAAAAGTAAATAAATGAGTTGACAAGATTCCACTCATTCTGCCATTTGCCCATTTATCAAGAATAGAGTTTGAGGTACTGAAGTGAGTATTGCTGAGTGGCTCTGCAAATGAAGCACCAGTAATTTACAGTTCGACAGATGCTGCCTTCCACTTTGTAAAACTTTCCTGGAACATCAAACCTAGTGTAAGGATCAACAGTGAGGACATTGTGTCAGTTGTGGGACTCTTCATTGTTTTCTATTAATATTCACTTACTCCTACACAAAGCAAGCCCCAGCTTATGAATAGATTGAATGGTCCTTTGCACTCTAGTTTCAGTGTTGGTTCAGGCTGCCTGGGAAGAAAATCCCACATGAGATTACACATGAGAAGACCACCTGTGAACAATATTGGAAGAAGAAAGAATATGTAGAGTTGCTTTAGACTGTGCTTCTGAATTGATGCCTAGAATTGATTATTAGTCTGAAGGAAGATTACACAAGGGTTTCATATGATAACACAGTTTCAAGAAACAATCAGCCAGGAAAACCAGGACTTCTTTTTCACAGTACATATTTGCAGTGTGTGTGGAGTTGCTACATGCACATGCCACACGTTAATTCTACTTTTTCTTTGCTTTCCTTTTCCTTTCCTCTCTCCTCCATGTTTTGGTCCCTTCCCATTGTGAATGTTGTGTCTCTCACATCCTATGAGCTACATATTTTTTTCTTTTTGACTTATAATTTGGATTGGAAATGGATATACCTGAGACCATAATGTTAAGGGAAATAAACAGACACACAAGCTTAAGTCAGGATTTCTTAGGCAGTTGCCACCTGCTGGAAGAGTTCCCCATCTCCGGTGAATCTTAGCTTAGCCTTGGCTTTCCTGCTACCCTCAGCCTTTGGAGGTGGAAAGTGCAGCCTTGATTCTTAGGCAATGATGGATTCAGTGTGTGGAAGCTGGGGCCATCAGGGAGCTACGCTTTAGCAGGAGACCTGAATGACCTGTTCTCTTGACTCACCTTCACTGGCTGTTTGGGCAAAATGTTCCTTTCCTACAATCAGGCTCATTGCTTGAGTCATGTACTTCTTAAATAATGAAGTCAACAACACATCTTTTATCTGACGTCATTTTGTAAATTATTCATGTTGCTGAGTAAAAAGATGGCACGTATAACTAAATGCTAATTTTGGCTTAGGGATACTCATTTGAAGGATTTCAAAGGATGGTAATTGCAGGCAACTTGTGATAATGGCTGGAGAACTTTGCAATAATTGGAATGGGTGCTGTATCAGATGGCACAGGTCTTGACTCTGCTTCTGCAAGTTTGAGAAGGCTGCATGATGCCAATGGTTTTCAGTGTTCTCATTGGTAGAAAGAGGTTTCTTTTTTCCAACTATAGAGTTTTGTGACTAAATGGAAAGAAACTATAATATTAGAGAGGTACATATTAAAATATATTTCAATATATTTTATAATATAAAAATATAACAGTAATATGTTGTAATATAAGAAAGACTGGATGTGTACTCATTATTACTCAGAAATTTAAGAAGTGCAAACACAAACACTGAGAAGCATTGCTTTCCTCTCTCTCTCTCTCTCTTTCTCTCTCTCTCTCTCTAGCTCAGGCTGGCCTTGAACTTGCAACAACTCTTCTGCCTCAGCCTCCCAAATGTTGGGATTACAGATGTGCACCACCATGCCTGGATGGATGTCTTTGTCTTTTTTTCCTATGGTACTGGGGAACTGAACTCAGGATTTTTGCATTCAACCATATCCCCAAGACTTTTTATCTTTAGAGCCTTACCTAAACTCTTGCTAAGTTTGCTAAATTGTCTAGGGTGGGTTTAAACTTGTAATTATGCTGCCTTAGTCTGTCAAAGTGCTCAGATGGGATTGCACGTGTGTGTGACCACTCCATACATATAATTCCCTAATTTATCAACAACCAATAATTGTTTAATGAACATTATTTAATATTCAGTTTTGGGAACAAATGATGAAATAAAAATACTCATTTAAAGATGAAATAACTTATTGATGAAAGGAAGTTGAAATTATCAGAGAGAAAAGAGATTTGAGAAGAGATATATTTGAGTTTTAGTCGAAAAAATAGCCCAGCTACTTCACAAATAGTAAAATAAATATTATGAAAAAGGTGTGTAACATGGATTCACCATTTATTTTTAGATGGTAACTATAACTTGTTCTTTCTGCTTAGAGTTTACATTGCAGATCAGTGGGAGGTATATATATATATATAATATTTTTTTACAGTATCCACTTAAATTTATTTCAACTGAGCACAAAGATGTTCACATATGAAGTGTCATATGACATTTTGATGCATACATATAATTTTTAATTCAAGTCAAATATGTATATATATATATATATATATATATATATATATATATGTAACATTTATCAAAACATTTATATATAACATTTCTCAAACATTTATCATTTAGAGAAAATTAAGAAGTCCTGTAGTGCAATTATCCAGGATGGTGATTATGGATCATAATAGTGTACTATGTATTTCCAAAAGCTAGACACAATATTTTTAATGTTTTGTACTATAAAGTTCATTTCATTTCTTTATTCAAATAAATTCAATCTTTCCAATATTCACTATGCTTAAAGGGCATCACTGCGTACGTAAAACACCAATCCCTGAATTATTTGAATTTGATTCTTAAATTTCCAGTTCAGAATTCCCTATCAGTGTCTCAGAATCTGATCTCATGCAGAATAATATTGCAAAATTGTATACAAATTCATGACCTTTCCAGTGGTAGATAGCAATTGAGGAGTGTTTATTCACATACAAAAATTTATTTAAGGAATACAACACCTTAGTTGAATTTGTTAAATTTAATATCTCATCCCTTGCAATCAAAAAGGCTTCATTTTCATGCAAATGTATTTTGTAAATACTACCATATATGTGTTTCATTATGGAAACTTGGAAAGGCTTAAGAACGAAGTGGAGAATTTTATGATCTGTTCCATTTGGCGCCACTCTGTCGGGAGTAAAAAATGATAGATTCTTGAAATACGTGATGAGATTTTTCTTGAACTTAATTTTTTTTTTGTGTGGAGCAGCCTTGTGGAACAGTCACTGTTAGTGATTTCCCTGCAGCCAAAGGATGTAGGCATGACCAATATGGTCGAAACATTGCCCCCAAAGTTGGTTTCAAATTGGAGAGAGAAACATGTCCTTGGCCAATAACAACAGAATGCTAAATATCTCCAAATCAAAAAGTGGTACTCTCTGGATGTCAACCCTGATCCCATTTAACGTATAAAGATATAACACTGCAGTGTCCCAGGATTTCCCTCTGTGAAAAGTAAGATTTGTAGTGGTGTCTTTCCCACATGTGAATATGAATCTTTTTTTTTTTCCTGAGCATGCATTCAGGGCTCCAAGCTCTCTTATCTCTATGTACTCAACTGACCTATCTTCTTTTAAGCTACTTAGGCTGGGACACAATAAAAACTATTTAGCTTAAGAAGTGTTATCTAAAGATGTATGTTCTCTGATTTATTTTGTGATCAATGTATTAGTTTTCCAGGGCTAATGCAAGAATGTGCCAAAACCCAGGTGATTCCATACCATATAACTTAATTGTTCTGGAGGTCTGAAGTTTGAAATTAAGGTGTTGACAGAGCCAAGTTCTCTATTATACCTGGGGAAGGATCTTTCATTGCTTGCTCAGGTTTCTGGCATTCATCAACCATCCCCGGCATTCCTTGTTTGGTTGGCTCCAATCACATAGCTATCTCCCTGCTGTTTTTACATCATCTTACTCTTCATTTCTGGTACGAGAAATCAAACCCAGGACCTTGGACTTCCCAGGCAGGAACTGTGCCACAGAGATTTATCTCTGACCTTCTTAGTTTTTTTAATCTGTGTGTTCAAATTCTCATTTTTTGTAGGATAACAGTGCATTATAATGATATCATTTTAATTTTACTTTTATAAAAATCTTATCTCCAAATATGGTTGTATTATGCAGTAATAGGTGTTAAGAGTTTAATATATCTTTTTTTTTGAGAAGACACAAATCTAACCTATAAAAACGAAGCAGTGCTGCAGAGAACTATATTAGTAGAGAGAGTGAAAAAGAAAAAAGACAATAAAGACTAGATGAAGCTACCCATATCTTTATGTTAGGACAATAAATATCTTTATTACATATTTCAGTGTTGATTAGGATTTCTACTGCCAAGATGCTTTTGGGTTTTCTTGTCTCTATTCCATACTGTTCTGAATATGAAAGAATCATCAGACTGGATACTTAGATGATAAGGGGCTGGATACCTCTGAGGACCCTGGCATTAATCACAATGTACAAAGTTACTAAGATAAGATGATTTTTTTTTTTTTTTTTTTTTTTTTTTTTTTTTTTTTTTTTTTTTTTTTTTTTTTTTTTTTTTGTCTTTTTTTTTTTGAGACAGGGTCTCACTATGCAGCTCAGGCTGGCCTTAAGCTCACTTTGTAGCTCAGGCTGGTCTCGAACTCACAACAATCCTCCTGCCTCAGCCTCCCGAGTGCTGGGATTACAGGCCTGCGCCAATGATTTTACCTTGGAACCTCTAACAAAGATCTCCTTGCCATGTGAAGCAAATTATTCAATTTGTGGGATTATGGAAAGCAAGCATTATAATTTTGGTCAGTTGTTCTCAAATGTGCTTTGTAAACTAACACCACGGGAACTTACTAGAAACCCAAATTCTCAGGCTTTACCCCTCACTATCTGTGTGACAGCTATGGGAGTAGGACCAAGAAATTAAAACTAAACAAGTTCTTGAAGTGATTCTGATGCATGTCCAGTTGGAGAATCACACAGTCAAGTGCTTCTTTAACAGTGTTAACAATTGACACAGCAGTAGGATTTATGAAGTATACACTTATCCATTTATTTGTCCCTTTAAAGGATCCAAAGCAGGAAATGTCATGACTGTAAAAGTTCCATAAGTGAAAATCACTTCTGGTTAGAAACTGTACCAGCATCAGCCTCAGAGTAATTTCCAATGACCTAGAAAGCCCCACTGAGGCCTAGGGTCTCTGGTATGCTTGGCGCTGTCCCTGGTGCTGATGTAAGTCCCTTGGGGTTACTGCTTTGAATCTCTCTGTTTATGGATTCTACCAAGTTCTGTGCCCTAACTCTAAATTGTTGGCATTTGTCATAACAGAATTGGCTGTCTCAGAGATTTGACTTCAAAGATTTTGTCTGGATTATTCTTGGCTGGGTTAAGGCTAGATGGCATTTGTCCCAGAATATGGGGCAAATTTAATTTAAATGTAATGGCAAGATGTTCAAAGTGTATACATTGATAAAAAATAATGTGTATAGGACCTGCATATAAAAATGACAAGAGGGCACATACGGATGAGTTGTAGTAGATATTTGAGCAACAGACCAGAGACTGGAACTAGGGCAGATGAGGGTGTAAAATCCAGTGAATAATTTGATGTGTACTACCAAGTAAGAAAAATATGCCTTCATAATTACTGATTATTGATTATGGATCAAGCTTTTCTGGAACCCGAGTTTGTATTTTCAAAAGAGGAGTACATTTTCTTGGTAGTAGTGGGCTTTACATGGCAGATGTGAGCTTCCCAACAACCATTCATATAGTGTGCTCTTTTTCGGTTGTTTGTATTAAGAAGCAATTGACCAATGAAGTAGATTTGGATAGTGCTGTTGGGTTGCTGGTGATAAAGCAGACTGAAAACAGCTGAAAGATATCTGTTAATTTAGAGCAGGACAATTATTTTGACATAGTGCTCAGGCAATGACCCACCTGTCTTTTTTTTTTTTGGAAGCAAAACTTGATTGTGTCCAAAAAAGTAAAATTTTTATCATGTATATTAAGTCACACAACTTCGTCATTAATAGGTAAAACAAACATCAGTGCATTTTAAATCCAGGGCTTAACTCTCAAATCCCCACTCTCTTTTATTAAGTGTGGATTGATGGAACTAGATGTCCCTGGCTGCCATGGACATAGGAAATGACTTGAATCTTTTATAATATACTCACTGGAACCTCTGTTAAAAGGATTAAATGGACTCAGACATTGTAGGAAGCTAAATGTCTTTCAAAATATCTCATCTTATCACCATACAACCTTAGCAGACCTATTTGAAGCTTTCTGAAGAGCTACAGCTGCAGCTCCATTGAATTTAACAAGGTGTCTCTCTGCAACAACATCAGTCCCAGTAACTTGTCCTAATTGAAAGCAGAAGAGAGGAAGTGCTGTTAACAATGTGGCACTGAGTGCCTGAGAAGTCAGGCCATAAAAGACACTAGACCTATATACAGTGGCCAGATTTTGAAGTTCTGTTTCTCAGTCTCAGGAAGATGAGACTATGCTGTGGCATACTCACATTGATTTTGAAAGGCCATCTAAAAATAATCTTATATTCCAAGCACAGTGAGCCCTAACTGTAGCATTGCTTCAAGACATCCAAAGGTGAAGAGGAATTGAGCCTTTCTGGTTATAAATTTTTTCCAGTGTGTTAGAACAGATGTTTTTGCTTTACCACTTGTCACCTACTCTACTTTTGCCTGGGTTTTAAACTTATGCAAACATAGCTTAACGCACTAACTCTGTTTGCAGGTTGGCAATCTGCATCATCCACTGGTAAAAAACACTGAACTGGAACTGACAAAAAGCCTGTTATTTGGAATAATACTTTCCAAGAAGAATTTAATATGCAATAAATAAATGAGGACTACCTATGTATGATATTAATATTTTGACATAATCTTATCAAATTACTTTTCTATGATTTTTCAGTAGAGACCATGATTTAGAAAATTTGAATAATAATAGTGTAGCTTTAACATTCAGTGGGGTCTTATAAATCTGTCCTATATTATTGAACTAAAACTCTGTAATTCAATAGCTAAAGCAACCCAAGTAATATTTTTTCCTATCCTTTTTCCTTTAGGAAAGCAAAGGGGAAGAAATAAAGGAGCAGGATAAACTTCATTCCTTTTTCTTCTTCTACCTGAATCTGGTAAGGTGCTCAAAACATTTCTATTGAGTTCTTTTTGAAATCTGCTACTTTTAATCTAAGCCAGCTGTTTTCTCTGCAGAGTGGCCTGGAAAAGAAATATTGTTTGGATAATCCTTTCCCAAGCTCATACATTCTTGGGGTTAGAACTGACTGAAACCATGAATGATTTACAATCCTGTTTATTCCAAGAGCTTTATAGCTTCCCATTAGTCTCCTCCCCAAACCCTAAAGGATTTCCCACACAGCAGCACACACAACAGATCACACAGATGATTTGATCACATTTGGACAAATGGGCAGTTTTAAGAACAGAAAAAAAAATTATTAAAATCTTCTAGGCTTTGAGTAAAACCAGGGAGAGAATCCTACCCTATGGCTTTCTATATATTGCTTATTTTTGTATAACATTTGAATACTTTAATTGCTTCTCCCAGAGTGAATCAAATGCCATAATTATAAATAATTAATATTTCTGCAGAACAATTTTAAATGAAGCCCTCATAGGAGGATACAAACACAAAGTAGCACCTAATAAATATATCTTAATATCATTTCTAAATCAAAGCCAAAGTGAAACCCTGAGAGGCTTGCCACTAGGTGGGTTGGGCTAGGTCATGTTGGTGCTTGCATTTGTAGTATATTTGATTTAACCAGAAACTCCTTTCAATTCCTTCACTCCTATGTAACTCGGACCTCAGAGAGTTACATAGGAGTGAAGGAATTGAAAGGAGGAAGCAGACATGGAGGTTTTTTTTCATGAGACTCACTAATGCAGATGCCTCTGATCACTCAGCAAAATCAACACCCATATGATAGTCAAAGCTTTTATTTTTAAATAGATAAAGGATTCTTCTTGACTTCTATAGTGCAAGCAGATTTTTCACCCTGAAAACTGCAATACACTTTACATCCAACTTAAAAATTAATCCAATAATGTACTTTCTCAATTAAAAGAAGCCCTTCCTCTATATCCTATGTGTGACCTGCACTTTTCATTCTTATGTACTGGTTTACTTATGGAAAGCAGCATACCAGAGCCATAGCCATTACTCCTAGATCTCAAAAAAAATATGTATGTACCGAAGAGCAAATTACTAGCATGTTTTCTGGTTAAATCAAACACTGGACAGCTAGAGTTGTAAAAAGGGTAATAAAATTTTTATAACAAGCAATAAATACATTCTCTGTTAGAACTGATTGCAGGAGACAAGTCTTCATCTCCTATATTTCGGTTTATTTCTGTCTTCTCTGTCTCCACCTTCCAATTCATGCAGGAGAAGCCTTGCCTTGTGTTTGGAATGGTTAAGGGGAATTCTCCTGGAGGCTTGCCACTAGGTGGGTTGGGTTGCCATTAGTTGCAGCTTTATATTGTACAGTGAGTCAGTAGTTTGTTTCAAGCTTTTGTAGGTAGTTGTTAAACATTTTACTTATTTAATTCAGCTACATTAAGACTGTAACTACAGATACAAGACATAATGCTTGTTCTTTGAGAGCTCAAGTCTTCTTTCCATCTTGCCTCCATCCTTTCTTTATGTGAGGTACCCAAGTGGAAGAAAAACAAGGCCAAAACGTGCTAGGAATTAAGGCTATACTGATAAACATGAAAGTCAATTCCATTTTATTTTCATGAAGAATAGTTCAGTACATTTATTTTTCTATATACTCATTCTTTCTGTTATTCATTTATAAAGTAATTGCAGCACATCTACTTTGTGTGAGGCTTTTTAAGAAATAGGTATAGCAAGCATGGAAATATATACTGTAGTTTATATATGTAGTGTAAGATCATATCTTACACCACCAGGTTTTGCACAGTATCCATATTATATTATAGCTATAATATCTCTGCCTTCTGTACAGATTCACATCTTGCTTGACAGGTAAACAAATAGGAATATGTGATAAGTATTGATTTATCATCTTAGAGAAGTTAAGGTAAAATTTCCCATGGATTCTAGGAATTCAATTATGGCTTAGACAAAAGAAGTAATATATATTATTTTCAAAACTCATTCCCAGTTAATTCTAGAAAACTAATGACTATCCAAAATTGAGTTGAAAAACTATAAAAGTTGTCAAGCTAATTCTCCACAGACCTAGTAAAAAGTTTTGTAAGATTCTTCACTAATTATGAGTAAAATTTTCACTGTATTACATCTTGCTTCTTAACTTAAAAATCTTATGAGACATGTTAGAATTTTCTAATATCTCTCTTGATCTTAATTGCTCAAATGAAGTTACCAGTATCTTTCAGAAGGTATTAGGTGTACTGACTAATGAGGACAGAATAGCACAGCTGCTTTAAAATGCATCTCAAGAGTAGAGGTCATCTTTCTGGTGATCGTTGAACCTGAGTTCATGATACTTTTTTCTCATTACTGAAAGTAGCAAAATGACCCATTTGCAAGTTTATTTTATTCTTCTTTGTCTCTATCATAAAAAGTTTTATTCTCTAAAAGCCTTGGCAGAGATGAGCAGAAATTCTATCTTGAGTCAAGGAAATAAGTATACTAAAGACAGGAACCATTTGTGTTCAAGTAAAGCAAGCCCTGATTAGATCTAGATATGCTTCAGCTTTCTCAGTGAGGGCAGAAAATGTTTTGGTGATAGGCTGGAAAACATATTAAGAGCCATCCAAATAGCTCAGTGGGTTAAAGCACCTGCAAGCAGGTGCAAGGGCTTGGAGTTCTACACCCTGGGGCCTGCAGTGCCAGCCCTGGCCCTAGGGCACACTGAGATGGCAATTGAGCCTGGGTGTGGTGGTGTATGCCTGTAATCTCAGCTTTTGTGAGGTTGGAAACAGGTGGATCCCTATGAGTTGGATCTAGTAGTGAGACCCTGAATACCCTGGAGACTCTTTCCTAAAATAAAAATTAAAATTGAAAACATATTACAAAGATATAGGATCATAGAATCCAAGGGGCAGAGGACATTTGAATCAGAATATACAAAATAGGAATAAAGCAGATTATTCACCCTCTTCCTTTTTATTATCCCATAGTCTTTTGTTCTGTGTCCACTTTCACTTTGTGTCTGTAGAATGACTTTTTCTCTTTTGTCACACACTTAGAATACAAAGGACAACTCCATTCTGTATGACCCTGCCAGTTTCAGCACTGTTGGCAAGGGTCCCTGCACACCAACTTCAAATTTCTACTGTAGAGAAACTGATGGACTTACCTCCGCAAGGTGACTGACTCCTCTCAATATAACTACTATTAAGAGAATGAACATTTTTGTGAACCAAGATAATCCACTGACTTATTTCTCACTGAAATACTCCCCCAAAGAGGCTATCTTTAGAGTTGTATTTCTCTTTTTGAACTTACTCTCCTTGTGTAATGTAATTTTTATTTTCATGTAGATGACTTTTCTCTCTGGATTTATGGAAATTAGAATATACTACAAATGCAAGAAAATGGTAAATTTTAAAAAGACTAAAGCCTATAAAGAGTCTGTAGTACAAGGGCTGGCCAGATAGCTCAGCAGATTAAAGCTCCTGCTTAGGCAGAGCAGGGACCAGGGTTTGATCCTTGGCATGCCTAGTGAACCCTGCCCCAGGGGGGCACTGAGATGGTGACTGAGATTGGCGTGCCTATAATCCAAGGGCTTGGGAGATTGAAAACAGGAGGATCACTGCAAGTTCGATCTATGTAGTGAGACCCTGTAGACCCTGTACTAAATACAAAGAAAAATGAAATTAGACTACAGTACATCATTTTGTGTACTATTCCCTGCTCAAGTAAAGTATTTATTGTGTATCATCTCATTCCTACCCTGTGAATATGTTTAATTATAAATTATAAAAAATATCTATATTTAAATTCAAAATATTTTAGTCTAAAGGTAATTTTGCTTCAATTAGCTTTAATTAATTACCTTTGATCAATTAATATTCGACTTTTTATGGAATAATTTTACATTCTTAAATGATATCTTGTTTATTGAAACTAGTTAAGCAAACAGAGGTTAAAGTAATTATTACATTCATACCAATTAGGTTCATAAATACAGCTATCCTTTTGTTACATTACTGGATGTAGCAATTTTCTCTTTCCACAGACTTTTCCAACTTCAGCTCAGTATATATATTTTGCAAAAATCATTGTAAAATAGGAATCTATTTATATACCCTTTTTCTCCTAAAATATTAATTGTTTTCCTTACAGGAGAAAGCCTACAACCTCCTTTGTCTGACACAAAGACTTCTGAAAATGATCTCCCAAAGAAATCATCTTTCTCTTGTCATTCCTATTCTGGCACCCTTACACAGCCAAGATGTTATTTCCCAAACACTCCATGCTATTTAATACTCTGTCGGAGATGGCCTTCTTTCTAAACCACTCCATCTGGTGACCCCTCCTCCCTAGCAGCACCAGCTTCCTACCTGTCAGGGCCTAGCTAAGGCTTCAGTTCTTCGATAATATTTTTCATGATTGCCTCAGGCAGAGTTTTTCACCTTCCAATTAAAGCAATAGTAATTGTGCATTATAATTAGTTGGTCATATGCTTGGAACCCCACTAAATTTTGATATATCTGGAGGGAAGTGACTTGGTGCATTATATTGCATCTCCAGCATCTAGCAAAAGGTGTATGTGTGTTCAGTAAATGTTAATTCACATGCATGCCTAAATGGATAAATGTAATGAATGAATGAATGAATGAATGAATGAATGAATGAATGAATGAATGAATGTAGGAACAGTTCTGTTAAAGTCAGCATGCATTATGAAGTTGCCTGGAGTTTTTGGAGGATTCTACTTTCTAATCAATAAGGAAGTTACTATGCTATACTTACTGCTATGCTTACAATATGGTCCTGGATTAACTGATGTGGTCTCAATAAAGTTTTGAAGTTACTATTTTTGATTCCTTTGTTACATTTAATTATTTGAATTTTCTTAGTCATAATAACTGAAAGATGGCAGAGTGCTTTTCGTTCATCTGTGCTCCATAAAACAGTTTTTGTGTTAATAAAATAATATCACTTTGTACCTATAGATTTCTGACCCTGAAAATTTCAGAAGTGGATTTTCTTTTGAATTTACTAATTGTTGGTCCAAAAATCAAAAGTTTGAAGTTTTAATATTTAATCTTAAATTGATTTCTTGGCTACTTATGTGATATAGTTTAATTCATTACATTCTGAATCATCAAGAAAAGTAATTTGTGTTCATATGTCCATAAAACATTACATCTTCATTCAGTCTATTCTGAATCCACTGGGTTGGTGTGGTCTAAGCTGCTGGCCTTCATGGAGCTTCAGGTCACAAGTTGTTCGATATTTATGTAAATCTTGCAGCAGTTGGATAGCTCTGCGGTACGCACAGGTCATCACGACAACCTAGTGACCTAATTAAGTTGTACAATTTCCATTGTTTCATCTCATGTTATCTTTACCACAGTATCATGCCCAGTATCTCTGACGGGAGCCATGGATAGCTAGGAAACATTTTTTATCCTATGTGTATTTTATAAACTTACAATTTACATTTTTTTCCTTAGTACCCAGGTTTTATAGTACTCCACTAATCTTGGTTAACTGAATTTTTAAAATATGCAGTGAATTGCTCAGACTATCTCTTCTTATCCTTAATACTTTTCTGTCCAAGAGCTTTTCAGTCACAATATTATGACCATTCCTCTTTCTAGAGCATGCAAACAAAGATGATAGATTATTTGAGGGCAATCCTAACATCAAAAAATTTACAAGTTATTTGGGGAAATGGAACAACACCAAGTAACCAAGATATTCTTACAGAAGAAGATAAAACAATAGCCTTTGACACTGCAGAGACAGAAGAATTTTAGTTCTGAGGAATAAAAAAATACCTTACAGTACAAAATAAGATAGAAACTATCTTTATTGCCTCATGAATGACCGATATATTCAGGACATACATACTGCATAATTTGAAATATTGCATGATTTGAAATCTAGTGTCATTTGCATTTGTAATTTATTTGGAAGAAATAATTGTCTCCATCAGCTTCTATTTTTTTCCTGCATGCACAAACATACAAAAAAGGACTGTGGAATGTGCAGAGGTCTGCTCAGCTCCATTCTCATTTCAGGGTTCTGGCATCTAGCAGTGGGTCATAGCACCAACCAGTGGGAATGTCCAGAGTATGTTTTAAAAGCACAAGAGTATATTAGTTCTCAATCATAAGCCAAGGAATAAAAGCCCCAAACTATTGTCTATAGATTGCATCTGTGTCTTTGTATTTGTATACAGAAGCACAGAAGTCTAACAAGCTCAGAATATATCAAAAGAATTTTTGATAGAGGAGATACTTGAAATGAATCTGTATATATTTAATGAATTTAACACTTAACAATAGCTTAATTTATTTTTATTTTTATTTTCCTTTTTGTTTTAATTTTATTGAACTACAAATGTCAATCAGACAGTTTCAAGACACCTTAACAATACAGATTCCATAAATTAATACATTGCAAACTGTTTTCATAATGTTTTGGTATTGTACAAGGTGCATACATGATATTTACAGATATTATTTTAGCAGATATCACTTATCAGTGAATTAAGAGTGTAGCTGCTTACTTATCTTATTTTTTATACCTGAATTATATCAAAAATTCAACAATTATTTTCCTAGTGGATGACTGTAATACTAGAAGCCGACATAATATCCTGTCCAACCACCATTAGTGCAGATCTTGCCTCTCATAGAATTATGTAGAAGCACAACGTTATCTATCCCAACTGTACTGTCTATACACACACATCATGATTTTTTCTTTCTACACCCCTTCCTTTGTCTACACCTGTCAAAGGTGGGCACTCCATTGACATTCAACTAACTTAGGTGCTTGAACTCAACACCACAATCCAACACAGTCCAGCATTCTACAACCATAATGAGTTATTCAAAGAAATTGTCGACCATAGCCATTTACAGCTCAGCTTAATATTATGGCCCCACAATGTATACTTCATTTTTATACTTTTCTGCTGTACGGTTAAGACCTACGTAGGTCAAGACTTATATACCAACACATGAATTTTATATTTCCTATGTGATCAGTGAAGTCCTCTCAGGGTTTATCTTGTAGTCCTGTACATTATTCTGTAGATCCTTTGTGTCATCCATGTGGATGAATCACGGCCAATGCTTGACCAGTTTGCTCTCTGTGAGAGCTTGAGAGAAAGTTTTCTCTTCATGTGACTCTCCCCAGGCACACTATAGAACTTTGATCTCTTTCCTCTGTGGCTCCATAATCTCCTTGTTCAGAAAATTTGGAGCTCACCTGAGTTTCATGATGTTGCAGTACAGGTTCTCCTATGTCCTGAGTCTTCACTGACCTTGAAAGGTTAGGGCCAAAATGTTGGCTGGCCTTGTGGCTCTTCTATTTCTCCAACTCTGACTTGTGATCTTAGGTTGTTAACCATCCAGAAGAAAAGCTGATTAGTATCCTGCAGCTTATGCCATTCACTTTGCCTTATCTGACTCAATTGATTTTACTTGTTGTATGTTTCCTTTTGTATTTCTGCCTTTCACTTGTTATACTAGGGAGACTATATGATATTTACACATGTGTGTCTGGTTTATTTCACTTATGAGTATATGTTCAAGTGGCATCCACTTCAGTACAAATGCTTCGAACTTATCATTCTTAATAGCTGAGTAGTACTCCATTATATAGAAATACCACATCTTTTTCAATCATTCCTCATGTGATGGACATCTTGGTTGTTTCCAAGATTTTACTATCACACATTGCACTGCTATAAACATAGGTACACATATATCTCTATGATACAATGTATCCAGATCCTTTGGGAAAATTCCCAGTAGGGGGATAGCCGGCTTGAATGGGATTTTTAGTCCTACTCTTTTGAGGAGTCTCCACACTGACCTCCACAACGGTTGTACCAGTCTACATTCCCACCAGCAGTGGAGAAGTGCTCACTTTTCCCCACAACCTCTCCAACATTTGTTGTTGGTTGATTTCCTTATGATAGCCATTCTTTCTGGAGTGAGATGGTATCTCAGTGTTGTTTTTATTTGCATTTCATGAATGGCTAGTGATGTGGAACATTTTTTCATATATTTATTCGCTCCTTTAATTTCATCCTCTGAGAAGTGTGTACTCATCTCAGATGCCCATTTCTGAATTGGTTCTTTAAATTTGAGGGCCCTGTTCTATCTTAGTTCTTTATATATTCTAGACAGTAGTCCTCTGTCTGATTGCTTATTAGTTAGGATTTTTTCAAAGTGTGTAGGTTGTCTTTTCACTCTGTTGACAATTTCTTTTGACATGCAGAAGCTCCTTAAGAAGAGTTGATCCCAGTTGTTGATTCTTTCAAGAGCTTCCCGTGCAAATATATGTTTGTTCATAAACTCTTTACCTACCTCTATGTCTTCAAGAGTTCCTCCTACTTTCTCTTCCAGGAGATTGTTTCTCTTTTAATGTTTAGATCTCTAATCTATTTTGACTTTAACTTAGTGCATAGTGATAGAGCTGGGTCAAGTTTTAGTTTTCAGCATGTAGAAAGCCATGTTTTCTAGCACCATTTGTTAAAGAGGCTATCTTTCTTCCAGTGAGGTTGTGTAGCCCCTTTGTCTAAGATAAGATGGCTGAGTGTTTTCGTAGATGCCTCTGCATCTTCTAATCTATTCCACTGATCCTCAGATCTATTTTGTTGCCAATACCATGTTGATTTTATCACAGTGACTTTGTAGTATAATTTCAAATCAGGAATTGTGATGCCTCCTGCCTTGTCTTGATTGGCCAAGATTGCCTTTGCTATTCTAGGTTGTTTGTGGTTCCAAATAAATTTTAGGATTGATTTCTCTATATCTGGGAGGTATGTTGTTGGAAGTTTGATAGGGATTGCATTAAATCTGTACAGCAATTTTGAGAGTATGGCCATCTTCACGATGTTGGTTCTTCCTATCCAGGAGCATGGAATATCTTTCCATTTTCTGAAATCCTCTATAATCTCTTTTCTTAGGACGTTGTAATTTTATGTGAAAAGATCTTTGACTTCCTTGGTTAAGTGAATCCCAAGGTGTTTCATTTTCCAGGGTGCTATTGTGAACAACAGCTTAATTTTTGGTGCAGTTAAATTCTAAATTTCTTTTCTCTATTTTAGGGAAGGGTTTATAGGGGGTTTAGGGTATCACTACTAGATTGGACTTATAGTGGTCTGCCTGTTAACAGCCTCACAAGAGTTTGGATTTCAGGTGTGTACAACCATACCCAGTCTCTGTTGCTCTCTCAGTGCACTCCAGGGGTGGAACCATCAGGGAAGGCCAGGCGATCAAACTTCTGGCCTCTGCACCTGCTTGCAGGCACTTTAGTCCACTGAGCTATTTGGTCTGACCCCAAATTTTAAAAGGTAATTAAAAAAAAAATATGTGTTTGGTACAAGGTCTCTGTGCAGCTCAACCTCATAGTGATCCCTCTGTTTTCAGTCCTCCCCCCTGCCCAAGAGCTGGTATTACAGGCATGTACCACCAAGCCCAGTCTCAGTGACCAGCTCAGTGCACCCAGTGGTGGGGCCAGCATAGCCAGGGATCAAACCCCTAAATTCCCAATTGTAAATGTAATTTTTTCTTTTTATTTGCCTGTAAAAGAAACATGTAGCCCAGTGTCACAGCTTATGCCTTCATAATATCCTGAGTAAGTGTCAGTTCCTTAAATAACTCAACTGATTCTCAGTCATTTAACTGTGTACACTCTTTGTATACACACATACACACACACACACACACACACACACAAATATTCAGGGAATTCTTACACTGGCTCTTCAGATTTAGGGGCTTCTAATCAAGACTGAAAACACTTTGACTATGCCTGCCCTTCCAGGCACTTTGCCTTAATTACTCACTCCCTGTATAAATCAAGGCTTTCTGCCTGTCATTTTTCAAGGCTCCTGCTGTGAATGCAAACCAGGTGACTATGTGAATATGTTGGAAAGCAAAGTGACAGAACACACCTGAGCTTCCATTTTGCTCAGGGCAGTGATTATTAATGTGAGAAATCCGGAGTGATGTGAAGTGGCCAGAGTTTCAGCAGAATTTATTGCTTACAGCTTTGAGGTCCCCTGGCCTTTACCAGCTGCTCCACACCTGGATGTGGAGAACAGAAACATCCCTCTTCAATTTATCTTTCCTAGACTTGTTGCTTATGGGACTCAGATGCCAGGTGACAGGGCTGGGAAGCAGCAGTACGGGCCTCCATCTGCATCACCCTGAATTCCCCCAAGAGCCCTTATTCTGTCTGTGGTATAGACACCAGCTTTTATCAGAGTACAAGAGCTTCCAGGCTGGGGGAGATGTGCACTTAGCCGTGAGCTCATTTTTCGAGTGTATGATCTTCATTC
Organism: Ctenomys sociabilis; assembly: GCA_004027165.1. Lineage (NCBI taxonomy): Eukaryota > Metazoa > Chordata > Mammalia > Rodentia > Ctenomyidae > Ctenomys > Ctenomys sociabilis. The sequence goes on from PVKA01006481.1 coordinate 68,862, forward strand.
TTATCTGGGACAAACTGATTAAGTGAGCAGACTACAGTCTTCTGAAGGGTTCAAGGACTCTGTCTTCCCTGGGATGTGAAGCCAGGAAACATTAATTCTTGAAAGTCTTTTGTTGAATTCTGGAGTTCCAAAGGAGTTCTCAATGGCCTGAAATGCCACGGACTTTGTGGCTATTGTGGACCTGAAATTGTTATATTCATCAGTACTAGGCACTTGGAAGTAGTCATTCACCAAATGAATGAAAAGATGAATCAATGAATCAATCACTCTAGAGGCATCTAAGAGGCACTGTATGTTGGTAGTCAAAAGCACAGACTATGGAGAGGTCCTAGCATTTAAGTGTTGTTCAGCCACTTAGTTAGTAGTTGAAAAACTACAAATGTTTTTCAAGTGTCCTAAGTCTCAGTTTCTTCATCTGTGAAGGGAAGATGACAAAAATTCTCATATAGCTGAGTTGAGGATTGAAGGAGGGAATATACAAATATCACTATGGATTATATTTGTTTTCCTGGTGTCCAACATTTACATAGGAGAAAGCAAATCAAATCAGGGAAGGAGATAATTTTTTACCATAATAGGATATAGAAAATGTGCTAGTGTATTATTCCTAGTGTACAGAAAATCTAGATTCTAATCTTGGCAATATCAAACAACTGGTGACCAGTCTTCCTTACAAGCTCTTCCTTGTCTTTTTTCCACTCTTAGGATCTAGAGTCTTGTCCAAAGACAAAGCTCACAGATATGACTATATTATTGCAGTCTCCAAGGTAATCTCTTTTTAAGAGGCCATCACATGTTTTCTTCTTTTGGTTAGAACACTGTGACCTAAATGAAATCAAATTTAGTAAAACATATTTCAAAGGAAGTGGTGTAGTATCTTCATAATGCAGTGTCAGAAATATTCAACTTTTGTGATATCATTGTAAAGAATTGAAGCCTGGTCTGATGGCTGACTGTATTTGTGCAAATCTGGATCATGTTCAGGTGACATGCAAGGAGAGAGCCCACAGCAAGCTGAAGTATGGAATGCACATTGCAGTATCTTCTTTCTGAATCACTTTAGGGTACTTACTGAAAAAAAATTGTGAAGAGTGAAGCACTTCTAAAGATACTCAGAGACTGGAATAATACTCACTCCTCTCCTCCAGGTCTGAATGAACCCTTCTAGAAGCCATAGTCATCCACGGTGTATGAATTATCTCCAACTAAGTTCACCAACTCTGGGAAAAGTTGTAATGAGCATTCAGGCTAACACTTGTTTTATTTTCTTTCTGTAGATCTTGGTTTCTGAGAACAGCTTTACATAAATTATTAGAACATAACCAGCTCTCAGTTCTACCTTGGGATTTAAGATGCTAATCTTCAATAAGAATATTGGCTGAAATCTTTTATGGTCAGCTTAGCCTAACAGGAAAAAATGTCTGCTGGGAAGTGGTGGGAGAAGGAGAAAGGAATGGGATAGTGAGGAGCAGTAGATCCTGGAAAGTACATGGTAAAGCAGGTTGAGGTGGGTGACATTCTGTATAGACTAACAGGAAGTGTAGCAAAACCGTTCTGCAACTTTGATGTCATTGTAAATTCTATAAAGTAGAATATGTTGCTGATATTCTTGGAAAACTGACATTTTGTGTAATATTTCTTCCTTGTTTTATCTCTCTTTATGTCTCTCCCTTCTTCCCTCCTCCCCTCCTGCCCTCAGTTTTCCATCTGTCTGTGTCTTTCTCTCTCTCTCTAAAACTACACTAACCCTAAGACCACAAATGCAATGAGTAGTGACTGTTTCCACTGGACAGCTTGACTCCCCAGGCAGTGCCCTCTGCTAGTGCTCAGGGCCTCATCTTGCTCCCCGCATAAGTGAGGAGATACTCCACACAAGCTCAGTTCACTAAGGAGCAACTTTTCTGGACACCGTAACCAGCTGGAAGGCTTTTTGTCCTCATAATTGATTTTAAGCACCTTTGCTTCTTCTTGGCAGCACAATTGTTCCCTGCTGAACTACATGAAAAGCAAATCCTATGTCTAATCACTTGTGTTCAGGGCATTGCTTCTCCTTACCTCAATTGTGAACTCACAACCTAGAGAAAGGATCATGCAAGGGGTGGGGAAGGGCAATCTGGAGATGTTACAATGTGCTCAGGTGTCCAGTAGTATTATTTTTTAAGTACTAATGAAATGATGACATAAACTTGGCATCAATGATGCAGCTTTTAGATTTCACTTATGAGGAGCTGAATGGTAGATTCTGTATGCTTTTGCCTGCCTATGTACAAATTTAGCTGGACATTAACTCCTTTTGTAGACAAAGCATAAAGCTATCTCCCCTTTTGTATTACTGAAATCTCATTTTGAAAACTCAGTGTGTCTTTTCATTTTTAAAGACATCACTGTATTTTCATTTTACAGTAGTTTTCTGGTAGTGCAGTGATTTTCCCGAGGCGTGATGGAATCTGAGGATATTGACAGGCCCTTTGCATACCTCATATTCACAGGAAAAACAGCAAGTGCTTCCTTAGAGAATAGTTTCAGCTTTAATGTCCTCTTTTCTTTTTCCTTCTAATGACGATGTTAGAGACAGTTAATTAATTAATCAAACACATCTGAAAACATTTTCTCATTGAAATTAAAATGAGAGTAGTTATTCCTATGTTTTATGAATTCATTGAATTAGTAACAAAGCAGGTTTCATTTAGACTTAATGCAAACTGCTTCTCCATAGAATGCCTGCTTCAGCACTGTGAAAACTTCTTGGTTATTAAAAGCATGGTTTTAAAAAAAGGTAAGTATTCAGAGTTACAATCTTTTACTGAGCCATGCATTTTGTGTACCTCAGTACTCAGTCTCAGCGTGCCATAGTGAGCTCTGTTAGAAAGACACACCAAGTGATAGAACCTACTATCCAAAGAAAATGCATCCCACATTAAGAGCTATTTTTCACATTGTCCTAGTCTTAAAAGTAACCCGAGATTAAATTCACATTCATCCAAAGCAAAATCAAATGTACTGTGTGCTCCCTCATGAATAGAAATAGTCATGGTGAAGGAACACATCTGAAGTAGCTTCTGGACTGCTACCAAGTTTATTGGGAAAATGTACTAGGGATAAGAATACCAGATTCTTATCACCCTCTTCATGAGCGGACTCTTTTCTAGCATGGTAATACAAGCTCCTTTTCTACCAATTACTCAGGATAGGAAATTCTACAAAGGCTGTCTGTATCTGTTCACCTTGACAATGTATTTCCAGCCCTGTGCTTGTACAAAGTCATGCTCATTGGATGTTTCTGAAGAAATTAAGAAACCTAAACTGAAAGCTCCATAAACACTTATCCTTTCCTCTCTCTCTGCCTCTGATGGGTCAAGCAGAATTAGTCCCTTCCTTTCTGATGCTTTGCTCAGTGTCAGTTCTCTGTGGTTAATGCCAGCCAGCATCCTTGTGAAGATATTTTTTCTCCTTCCCCTCTGTGAAGCAAAACCCTAATTATGCTCCATGATTTGATACAAGATTCAATCCTTTACAGAAGGTGCAACTCCTGATGCTGTTAGTCAGTGATGGCTCTTTCGTTTAAAAATTCTATTGCCTTTTTAGGGAAAATGTGATTTTGCCAGAATTCAGTGTTTTCCAAGTCAACTAGACTGGAAAGTACTTTTTAGAATACTTTTTAAAATTTTTATTCAACAAGTTTTCAGTACACAATGATGACAACCATTGTGAGGAATTAGTATATGTACATAACAAATCTCAAGACTTTGTCTTTATTTGCTCTTACACCCCTTTTATTTTGCCAGGACTAGCTGCATTTTTTTAATCTTATAAGTGCTTATAAATTAATTACCATATATACAGGCTAATAGAAAACATATAAGATGATTATATTAAATCAAATACACTTCTAGATACATGATTCACATTAGATTACAACTTTCTTCCAGTATCTTTTTTTTTTTACTGTCTTTAATTTTTCACTTTAATTACATATTGAGTTTTTCATATAAGAGAAGCAACACAATACTTACATTTGTGTGTCTGATTTACTTACTTGAAGTTATGGTCTCCGGAAGCTACTTGTGACCATACAGTGTCCTAAAACTCTTCATCACCATGCATAGCACCTTGAAGATGACAGAACACGTTTTATGTACTTGATCACTAAGCCATTATTAATTATATTTTGGACTTCTAAAACTTGGTTGCTTCATTAATGCCTACATTTACTTTTTATTATTCTACAATACAACTGCAACAACACTATGGTCTTTTTCCTCCTAGTCCTGGGAAATGAACCTAGGGACCATGTACAATGGAGATATATCTCTAAAGCCTGTTTTATTCACTTGTGAGATGGGATTTCATTGTCAGGTAGAATGTAAGCTTTGGATCCTCCTGCTTCATCTTCTCTCAGTGCTGGGATTATAGATATGTGCCACCATGTGTGGCTCATCTATGTGACTTTTTTTTGTGTATATCAAGGCATGCAAATGCTGTCTTTTTAGTAGTTGTCTGATAGCTATACATTGGTCAAATTATCAAAAATTTCAACATAGTCCTAGTTCATATAGCTTTCTGTCTACTTCAGAAGACAAGAGCATTAAACATACATTGACAGCATGATGTGGAATGCTACTGTGGTAAGGAAGAAGGAACAATGGAAGGAGACTAAAACTACACTTAAAGAAGGCAGACATCAGGGAAGGCTGAAAGTAGGACAATGATCATGGAAAGTGTGGTGGGTAGCTAACAGGTAGTCGTCTTCTTACACCCAATTGAATTAGCATGGTGCTGATTGTAGAGAGAAGCCTAGCTAAGGGCTGTTGCCAGTAGCATAAATGGCAGAATAGAAGATGTCAAAATGCTGTTAGGGAAGCTGTTGGAGCTGTTGGAAGCTGTTTGCTCTCTTGGTCTGTTTTCCTGGAGGACCTTGTCTTCAAATTTCACTGGTAAAGCCAGTTTTGATCCTCATCCTGAGCATCACTTCCTGGCTCTTGGGGGGAGGAGGAGGATGGTGCACTGCTCGGCCTCATGGAGAAGCTTGTTGTACTAGTTTTCCTGATGGGAACTCAGCTTTCCTCATCCTTGGAGGAGCTTGGGGCTTGGCACCTCACTGATGCTGAGAATAGCTGTGGTACTTTTAGAGGATCTCTGGTGTTTAACTTGAGCATTGCTTCCTAGCTCCAGTTCAGATCCCTCAGCCTGATAGCACAGATCCTACATCCTGCTGGCATAGACTATCTAGCTTTCACCACTGACCTTGAGCATTTCCAGCACAAATCCACCAAGTAGGACTCAGACCCTCAGCTGGATCCTTTAGTACTTTGTGTGTGGATAGATTTCCTGTACTTATTATATAGGGTGATTCCTTTTAAAACTATTATTATAAGTGTCCTATATTATATTGTTCCCCTTGCAAAGCCTCCAAATTGTGACAAAGAAGCCAGGCATGGTGGCGCATGCCTGTAATCTCAGCACTCGGGAGGCTGAGGAAGGAGGATTGTTGTGAGTTTGAGACCAGCCTGAGCTACAAAGTGAGTTTAAGGCCAACCTGAACTGCATAGTGAGACCGTGTCTCAAAAAAAAAGAAAAAAAAAAAAGATAAATTGTGACAAAGAGCTACACAAATATGAAGAATTGCACAAAGGAAAGCATTCTAGGCAGAAATGACAGACTGAAAGGGCAAGACAGTATGTCGTGATTCAATGCAATGCACTTCTACTGCAGCCTTAGTAATGGGCACATTGAACTGAGAGACAGTTCATGAGGCTGAAATATAGATGGTGTGAGAAGAACTGAGAAAACAATGAAGGATGGAAATGGAAGGTGTGGAGGGACAAAAATACAAAGGGGTTTATAAAACTACTTTGGGCTTCATCCTCAAGGTGAAGGAGATTCATTAAATGGATATAATAATGTGAAAAAGACGAGTGTCATTTCTCTTTACAGAAATGTAGATTATTGTGAATTCACTGGTATTCCATCATTATCATGACATTTGGCATCACCAAATTTCATTATTAAAATTTAAGCATATTCTGTGTACTGTGCACATTTGAACTGTGTAACTCACTTCCTGAGGCCTATATTGTTATTGGAGACTTCTAAGTGTCTTACACATTTGCTGTTGTAGTTTGGACTAGAGTTTGACAAACTTAACAGGTTTCATGATGTGTGCTTGATTTCTTATTCCCCTCCCATTTTTAGCCTTTTTTCCCGGTTGATTGTTCTGACTATGGTCTAATCCTTCTGTAAAGTTCTTTTTAAAAACCTTTCTCTTTTCTTACATTAATTAGCTCTTGAATTTCTTCTTATCAGTTCTTGTACATTCTCAAAAATTTCCTTATTGTAAGAACTGAAACAAGAACATTTCCTACCATAAGTGATTGCTCTAGCATGCTTACTAAATCGAAAAGAGTGAGTGAGTACACTCCAAAAGTAACTCAGGAAGTTGTACATGGATGAAATATTTATCACATTGAACTTCTCACCAGATTAATTTTACTGTCATGATCATAGATATAAGATCTGGACAAATATAAAAATCTGCATAAAGTAAAACATTTGGGGCAAAGACATTGCATGCCATGCTCGTCTATCAAGTATCAACTCCAGACTCTGTGAAAGCCAGCAGGACTCTATGACAAAATTTAAGAAAACACTTATCACTTACAGCTGCAGAAATGACTACTGAAAATCTCTTATGAGAAACAAACTGTGAGGCATTGGAAGAGATTGAGCATACAACCACAACACAATACAATATGTGGTAGAAAAGATTCTCTATTTCTATACATCAAACCTTTGTAACATTTTTCCTGTGAGCCTTTACATATTTTTCCCAATGTCTTGTGTTCATTTTGTTTTCCTCACTGTAAGTCAACAGGGAATCCAGTTTTCAAAGACTTAATCCAGCAGAGTCTCAGGATCATCTTCAAGAATTCATGACCAAGATGTCAGGTTGCTCAGCTCCAAGTAATGACTGAGGGCTCACCACGGGTCTATAAATTGTTCCCTCTTTAGGTTTACATTAACTGCCTCAATGCAGTCATATCCAATCTGCTCCAGTGCAGTTTCTATTTGCCCACTGATCCATGTTACTGGACCCTGACATTTTTCACTGTGTAAGCTATGTACTCTTGGAATCAAGACCTACCACTTTTCTCTTTGGGGACAAACATGACAATGGTTAGTAACAGGGCCAGAATCAGCCTAGGAGATATCTAGGTCTGGTGAAGTTTTTACATTGTTTCCCAAGCAAGGGCAACAGAACTTCTTAAGATTTCGAAGTTTGTCCACCAAATTCCCTCATTTCAGGTCTCACGACACTACTTTTTTCCTCTACTGACACTGACTTAGTGACTTAGGAAGTCTGCTTTATTTGTACGTTTAATCTTTTTTCCATCTCACAACTAGGTTTATATGAAATGGCTTTGCAGTAGTTATTTCTGCAGCTATGGAAGATATGTCTTTTCTTCAATGCTGTCACAGCTTTCCAAGCATATCTTAACTTAATGATTAATTAACCTGATCATTGTATTTTCTTTTTTAGGTTCAAAACTAGTCAACAAAATCTAACCAATACAAAATTCTTATAATTATCATAGCTGTCTTATGTTCAAGTGACATAGCTATTGAGCAACCTGAACTGCAACAGTGACTTGCAGTTCAACTCAGTGCACTTCTGTTACAGTTTTAGTAATGGACACATTTAAGAATTCTACTTCTCTTATGCTGCTCACCACTATGATGTCTTTATTTCTGCCTAATGGTTAGTGATTTCACTCCTAAATCCTATGCAGAGAGACTACTATTTTGTACCACTTATGGCACGGACTGTCTTAGCTCAGGTTCTTACTGAAAACACTGAAATGGATTTCTTAATGTTTTATACCTTTGAATACCTTTATGAAGAGCCATACATATAACTGTGAATTTGATGAAAGGATATATCAATAGCAACTATACATAAAGGGAAGCTGTTTAAGCATTACTGCTTAATTTCTGTTTGATATGGAACCAAGTGATGCTCCTCTGTCAAATAGATTTATATAGTAGGAATCAGTCTGAAGAATATTTGCTCCAAATATGTCTAAGGGATGCCAATGTTGTATAACTTCATTTGCTGTATAACTCCCTAATAGGATATAAGTGTTAGAATTATAACACTAAGGGTACCGATTCTGATATGTGACTGCAGGTAACATAAATATAGAAGTAAAACATGAAGCTTTTGGACCCTTCATTCTTTTTCAGTTAGTATTTATGGCTTTTCATATTATGTGACTAATTAGTGGACCCAAACAGAGAGAGAGAGAATCTCTTTTATTGAGGATGATTAATGTATGGTCTCTGCTATTTGTTTTCGTCTAGTTGTCCCCCCAAAAGCCTCATGCAGTCATAGATGGCTTTTGGAGTTTGTGATTGATCAAATGCTGGGATTATAGATGTGAATTCCTTGGGCAGATATTCTGCATTACAATATAAGGAGGGTAGGGGCTTGCAGGTGAGCTCAGTTGTTTAAGCACCTACTGGGACAAACCCAGTCAGACTAAGGGTACCACGGTTTGATAGATTCCCAGCTCCCATGCCTTACCCAACACACCCTTAAGGCGGCCTGAGCCAACCAAAAAGAAATCTTTCTAAATGTAAGGAGGGGAGAGAGGATAGTCATCTGCCTGAGCTGCTCCCACTCCCTTCACTCGCTTCACTCTTTGCCAAAACCATGAAACATTGGTCTCTGCCATGTGCCAGTCTGCCTTGGAGCCTGCTGAGTATGGACTGAAAATGCCACTATCTATCAGCTAAACCTTCCTGTCCTTCATTTTGAGTATCGGGTATTTGTCCTAGCAATGAGAGAAGAGTAACCAAGACAGCCTCCTTACTACTCATTTTCCCAAATAAGGGAAAATATTGCACATCTCACAAAAGTTAGATCCATTATCTCTTAGGCGTTCTGTCTAACGCGTTTATCATATTTTTTCCTTGAAAAGTTAAAGTTGGCTTTATAGTCTGATATTCTACACAGGGAACTCTGGCTCTTCAATTTCTACCTTTTGAAAAATAACCAAGGGTTATAATTTTATAAAGACATTTGTGACAAATAATACTGAAGTAACTTCCCTTTCTGTTAACAAAGACTGATGGTTGTGCAGCTGTGCAAACTCAATGAGAAGGGGCCCACTTCTCAGTGTATAGAGCTACATTATTCGTCCTGTAGGCTGGCAAGGTCAATAAGAATGGTCTCTTCATACCCAACCTCACAAACCAAATACATGAAAAGGGAATCATAATTAATTTTACTTAAATTTTTATCTTGATCATATGAAGCTGCTCTTAGAAAAACTGAGTCCGTGTTTTCCAGTAAACATCTGGGAGTCAGTAGCATAATTTCCTTGTCACAAACAAAAGTAGTCACAGCAGATAACTGGCCCTACTATTTAATTACTATCAAATAAACAACTTCAGCTAAACCATTCCAAGACCCAAATCATCATTTTTGTCAGACATCCTTCTACATTTAATTGGCTTATGTCAAACAATTCTAAATTGCAGGTCAACTCATGTTGTTGCTTCGAGTTCATCTTACAAATAATTTCTCCCAGAGGATTCACCAGGAAGTAAAATTGCTTAAAATTAAATGTCTCATGGGTAAATAATTGGGATTTTTCCTTGGTCAGGGTAGGCAATTTGTGATAACTGGCTTGCACATTTCTCAGTAAAAATTACTTAACTAGATCCCAAGATACAAAAAACATAGAACCTCAATGGTTTATTTATTTATTTTTTTAGATTTTGAAGAAATCTCAGAAACCTTCCCTAAGGAAAAACTATTTTCTGAAGATACTTTCTTATGCATATGGTTTTTATTATTTATTTCATTGGTGCTGGAGATTAACCCCAGGGTCTTGTACATGATAAGCATGCATTCTACCACTGGTCTATACCCAAACTCATGTTCTGGTATTTTTAAGGCACAAATAAAACTTCAGATACTGAAACAAAAAGACACATGAGTCTGTCGTCAGTTGAAAATTAGATAATTTTATTTAAGGTTTTTGTCAGAGAACATATAACATTCTTTTGGATGTTCTTCTTTCATTAAAAATGTTTATAAATCAAAGCTTGTGGAATAACTCCAAATGTTATAATGTTGGTAGTGGTTATCCAGAAGTTCTGGAGTGTTTATTTACTGAGTTTTTTTGTTGGTAAGGGTCTGGGTTACTACTGAGATCTCCTTTCCTATTTGAGGTGTATTTTTTACTTATCACACACACACCCTTTCACTCTTTCACACCTAACTTGTGAAAGGGGATTGATTTTCCTTTTCCTTACTGTTTTATAATCATGTTCTGTGTGGAACTTGCTATTTGTTTTAAAGCGTATTTTTGAGGCTGCTGTTCATGCCTAGCACTGGCGCTCATTTCTGATGACCCTGTGGAAAACTTCCCATGCCTCCATGCCAAGAAAAGTTAAACATCTCATGAGAACTGGTGTTTAACATTCAAATAAAATGGATCCCAGAAGTCAATGGCTTCCCCAACTTTCTTAAACATTACATCAGCTGGATTGCTTGGCTAACTAGATTTACGATACTGTAAATCAGAATCTCAAGGCCAGAATCTCATGATATTCATAATCAAATAAGTGATTCTTTCCTTGCTTTATGTGGTTTGAAATTTTGGTTTAAATCTGAGCCTTTCAGGCTCAAATTTAAAAGCTGAAACCTACCTGCTTAGTTAAGGTTCAGAGCAACAGATTCAATATTAAAAATGCATATTGTATGTGATTATATAAAGAATTAACTCTGGAGGCTTTCAACGGCCACCTGTAGAATCAGAGGTGGAATAATTCAAAGTGGCCATCTGCCTGATGGAAAGCTGGAGGATCCCCTTGAAGACTGAAGGCCTGAAGTTTATTACAGAATCTGATGAGAGTCCATATCACAACGCCTAAGGGTCTGCTCTGAAGAGTCTTTACTGGAAGTCTGAAGGATTTGGAGCCAAATGTCCAAAGACAATTGCAAGATCAGAGCTCCTTTGAAGAAGAAAGAGAGACTTCCTTTCTGTTATATTCTCTCCAGTATGAAAGCCTATTGGTTGGTGTCCCCCATATCCTTGGTGAGCACTCCCTCATCAATTTGGAGTCTACATGACAATGATTCACAGATATACTAGTCCTTCACTAATTTGATAGACTTACTCAAGCCAAGTTGACATATCCCAATTAATGATCGTATCACCCTACATCATTTACACAAGTATCACTAAAGGGTGGAATTAAAAAACCCAATGGGAAATCATAACATGTAGTCAAGCTATAAAACAATATTTCAGTTGAATTTGTATCCCATTCAATTTTATTGGCTAAACAATATGAATTCTATAACAAAACTTATCCTTTGAATTCATATTACTATTCTGTCACTTTTCTCATGTCTTTGAAAAAATTGTCTTTTTCTCATTTCAACACTGGTGGATGAACCAATGAATGAACTAGTTTTAGCCAAGACCAATTCTGTCACATATACTACATCATCAGAGGATGGACACTACCAGTTTTCTTTAGAAACTTCTCCTCTTGACAACGTTATGGATCATTCAGTGTTAGTTGTAAATGATTAAGACATTTTAGCAAGGTGCAGAGACAGACCCTACAGAAAGGTGAGCATATAATATGGTCTGAGTATCCAGTGTTGGGTCTGGGAGTTGTGGAAGGTGAGGAGGAAAAGCATGTGTAGAGACAGAGGATGAAGAGCATGTTTTTACTCATGGGCGGCACAACCAGTGCTTGGTGCTGCCACCTGACTGCTGAAGCCATGCCTCATACCATCTTCCATATCAGAAATTACGGCAGGTGCTTGGGCCAATGACACATCCAGCAGACTAGGAAAACTTCAGTGCCCATTACCAACACATAAATGCCCCATGGACTACGACCGTGATCATTATAGTGACAGCCACCTCCTTCGCAGGGCTCCAGTTATCCTTTTCCCATATTCTATCAACAACTCCATGCTTTCTTCTGGTCATCATTGAATTAATATGTAGATCATGATCCAATTCTTAGCAGCCAGAAGGAGAGTTATCTGCCTGTAATTCAGTCTGTCAGATGCTTTGCTTTTAAACCCGTAGCCATGTTATGCATCAATAGCAATAACTAATATCACTGAGTATGTATCTTGATATAAGCATTTGACATTCATTAACTCATTTGATCCTCACAGAACTATAAGGCATAGGTGCTATGATGTTACATTTGCTTTTCAAGTGAAGGGCTAAGACACAGACAGACTGCACCATGGTGGTAAAGCTGCCAGGAGTGGGGCCCTATCCCCCTATAGTCATGTCACTATTCTTGTCACACAGACAATAGCATGAGTCTATTTAACTCACAATATGGGAATCTGCTTATTCCTTACTCTGCTCCTTCCATTGGAATTCATCCTTACATCATAACTATGACTTTTACAAACCACCTCATATCCCTTGTCCAAATCACCTCATATCATTTAAGCAGATGGCCAGCAAGGTCCTGGGAGAGCCACTGGCTATTCAAGGAGTTCTTAAAAACTCCCTTCGGCATGCCGGGGAGTAGCATAAAGCATACAACGACAGGCACCAGGTCTCAGGAGAGAAAATCTGACAGTGAGATACCATCTGTTTCTACTCCTATCTACACAGACCATCTGCTCTTGCTCAAAATACTGCACGACTGCTACTTTGGGTCATTTAAGGTCAGAGGAATCATCAACCCTTCAACGGTGTCTATCCATGTGCCCACCTTGTCTTCTACTGCTGTTGCCCTAGCTGGCTTGCTCAAGTCCCACACTTCACTGCCTAAGTCTCGCTACTGCCTTGACAGCCAGGTGGAGAATGAGGATATGTAGTAGGGGGAATACTGGGCTCCAATTTGTGGGAAGAACGACTCCAGCAGCAAGTAAACTTGGAAGTGTGAGACTGAAAATCAGTCAACAAAACCTTTCCCAGGCATAAACCTGGGGTACAAAATGGGGTCCCAGTTTAGGAGAGGAGGCATTACAGGGAGCAGGGTGGGATTTTTCTCTGTCCCACCACTAGTCCTATAAACTTGGTCCCATCTCTCATTCTTGCTGGCTCACAAAAGGTAACCTCAAAACATAGTTAAAACTCACCAGAAATTCACCAAGAATTCCCCTGTTCCTCACATTTCCTGCCATTCACAGGTGTGTCTCCAGCTCCTGTCCCTTCTTGGCCTCTAACTGTGTCTGTCTGGACCTGCCTTCTTCCAGTACCAGGTTCTGCTCCAGCTCTCCAGTACCTTGGTCTTCAGAAGCATATGCTAAGGCAGTTTGTGAGGAATGAACACATGCAGGAGGGAGGGAAGATGTAGAGCTGGGCTAGAAGAGACTGATGTGTGAAGGCCCAGAAAAGCTTCCACTGAAGCTGGACTCTGCTGGTTCTTTCCTCAGAGAAGCTCTCAAAGACTGGCATCAGCTCCTATGAGATGTTCTGCTCCATTCACAGCAGCCTCATTTCACATTGGACCCTCTAAAAAGCCATACCCTGGGTCCCAGTCAAAACAATGCCACATCTGGCCAGGGAAAAGATGTTCAAGCCTCCCGTGGATGAAAACTCTTCTCACACTTAGTTCTCTTTCACACTCAAAGATTTATCTTTTTGAGCTATCAGGAAAGGTTCTTATATCGGTTGTAGTTTCCTTTCCTCTCCTCTTCACTTGGGTTTTTCTTCATACCTACTTCCTTAAAGAATTCTGGGCTTTCCCCTCTTCTAAAACTTTCCTTGAGTTCTGTCACTTTAGCTAGATCCCTGTTTTAGTTCTGGGATGACTCTTTCTTCAAAACTGGTTCAATATCATCCAACTTTTTCACCAAAGAGCTCCTGACTTCAGAGAAGGAGAATGTGTACTCCTGGGGTTCCCCAAAGAATAGCTCAGGGCTGCTTCCTCCAGGCATAGAATTTCTTTGAAGTCTTTTTTATTTTATCATAAAAATTCATGTGAATTTTGCATTGCACCATACAAAATATATGTGCTAGCTTTAATATTAAGATACTATTTTAAATTACTAGGCAATACATTTATTCAAGAAGATGTACCAATTTATGCATGGTTTCACACACCTTCCGAAATAACCTTGCATACATCAGCTCTAAATTTATAGAAGTAGGAGGTCATACTTGTGAAGCTTGGATATAAATATGGCACAAAATCCTAGAATGAGAATTTAGAATATGTTTTTAATATCTAACTCACAGGCAATGAATTATATTTTCACAATACTGTACATTTAGTGCATATTCAAAGTAAACTTATAGACAGAAAAGATCAGCATATTTTTTCCTAAGGGAGGAAATTGAAGGTTCCATCAAATAACAAATTAGGTGCTAAATTTAACTCAATATCAATAAGCAATATTGCCAAGTTATAGTATATAAGCTGGAAATATTAAATGCAAGTCATTAAAGGCATTTAGATGGGCACATGAGCACAATATATTTCAGGCTAAATTCTGTGATGTTCTAATTTAAGAGTATCTCAGGCACACACAC